>WTSP01016062.1:9225-45243 GCA_025331215.1 Actenoides lindsayi
GGACATGTTCCTCTGTGATCTGATATAGGTGATCCTGCTCTGGCAGGGTGGTTGGACTAGATGATCTTTCTAGGTCCATTCCAACCCCTAATATTCTATGATTCTATGATTCTGAGTCACTTGCGATCAGTTTGATTTTTTTTTTTTTTTTTTTTCAGAATCACAGAGTGGTTGGGTTTTAAGGGACCTTCAGAGATCATCTGGTCCAAACCCCCTGATATGAGCAAGGACATCTTTCACTAGATCAGGTTTCTCAAAGCCCCATCCAACCTGGCCTTGAACACTTCCAATGATGGGGCATCATTTATGGATGATCAAGAGGTAGTAAAAGATGAATGAACACAGATAGAGAGTGTACAGACTTGTATTGCTTCCTTCTTGAAAAAACTTCTCTTCAGAACATTCTTCTTAAGCTGTTTTTCCCTCTGTTACTTAATTTTCTCAGCACCTTCCTTCTGAGATTTCCAAAGTTCAGTTTGTATGCTTACCTATTTTTTAATCTGCAGAAGTGGCTTGTGGCAAATACTTTGAATGTTAAAAGGATTTTAACATTAACTCTAGAGCAGAGGCTTTACTCTCAACTATTAGATGGGTTTTGTTCCCGATGTACTTAGAAGGATGTGTTAAATTCAGTGTGTGAGGAAAGGTTTTGATACTGGAAAGGAGACCACTGCCAAGGTAAGTATTTAAGTGGTGATACTACGTGGGACGTGTGTCAACTTTGGCTCTCCTTGTTCCATAGAATTGTTACTAAAGAGTCGCTTGACTCGTATTTCTTCACTTTTAAGTAGCGTGCTTTATGCAGAAATAACATGTGTAATTATGGTCAAATAATTCGGGCATCCAAACACAATTTCAGAGATGCTTGCTGTTTTCCAGAGAATGACCAGCTTTTACTTAGCCACCAGGCAAGTCCAGCACAGATGTTTGGCTTATTTTATGGAGAGTGGTTCGGCTCCTCTATAGTTGAGGGGCTCCAAGGTCTCACTTGTGGCTGGAATGACAGAGGTGAGGTCCAAGAATTTGCAAAAGCCTGAAATTTCCTTGGTAGCCTCTGTGAGAAATAATTGTGACAAGTGAAGTAACACCGTTCTGGGTGCTGTCTTGCTGGCAAGCTCATGGTGCATATGCCTTCCCTAGAAGATGTGGCAGTGGAGCAGAGCTGGCGTGAAAGTTCTCAGTACATTGCAAGTTGGTAGTTGAGAGGAAGGAAGCCTGTAAAGAATAGTTGTAATTTGTGGGTAGATCTCTGTTACACTCAAATTATTTGCTTTAGCCGAGAATTTATTTGCTTTTTTTTAAATGCATTTAGCTTTGAACATTTTTTTTTAGGCTTGTTCTGTGCCTGTGTATGGATTTACAGCTTTTGCTTTGCAACCTTGAAGGCCAAACCATTGTTCCTTCTGGGAGGCTGCCTCTTGTCCTCAGCAGCCTTGATGCAAGTGCTGGCCTGAGGATAGAGATGCGTAGGGCTTCCTACAGGGTAAGAACACCAGCTGGACATGCAGGTCCAAAGTGGCTGCTTTCTTACCATGGCAGGATACGCTTTCTAGCCCGCTCTTAGCAAGGCTGCTTGTCAGCCATCTGCATCAGTAATTTGACCTGATGTGTATTTTGCTGCTTGCTAGAGAGTCTAGTTCAAATTAGGGAGAAAAAGTGAGCCCTACAAGCTTGGCAAAATGATGAATTGTGAATGTTGGATGAAATGCCACATATTTGGCGTTCAGACTCTTGAAGCTCTGCCAGGCATGCTGGTGCTTGCAGCTTGGCTGCAATTTTCTGAACTTTATTGTGGATAGAAAACACGTGAGAATTCTGTGAATGATGAGCTGAAGTTAAATGTAAAAATGTGTGAAGTCTGAATTTGTTTCTCTTTCTAGCTGTAGGCTAAAGCTTTTGATGAGTTTAAATTAAATTATTTAAGGATGCCTATTCAGTCAGTCCTTCTGTTGGCAAGATACTCTGTGGGTTACTTGGAATTCTTGGCAGACGTCTGAAGTTTTTTTCTTTTCTTATTAAAATTAATGGCAGATCTTCTGTGTGTTAAGACAGCTTTGAAGATTTTGTCAATGTTTCCGGAGGCAAGAGTAGTAGCTGTTTCTAAAGCTGAATGTGTGAATGCAATATGGGTTATGAAACA
Source organism: Actenoides lindsayi (assembly GCA_025331215.1). Classification (NCBI taxonomy): domain Eukaryota; kingdom Metazoa; phylum Chordata; class Aves; order Coraciiformes; family Alcedinidae; genus Actenoides; species Actenoides lindsayi. Next base: position 11,366 of record WTSP01016062.1, read on the forward strand.
CTTTGATTTCTTTGGTTTTGCCTTCTTGGCTTAATGTTTCTTTACACTTTCAGCTTATTTTCTTTTGTGAAACTCGTAATACGGTTTATAGAGACATGCAGTGTCCACACTACTAGCTCATCACAGTTACATTTGGAGAGGAATTTTCAAGACTAGATTCTTAAAGAGGCTAATACCAATATTACATTCATGTAATGGTGGGGAAATGCTGAGCTTTGGGGTGTCTCAAAGGCAGCTGCAGTTCCTTTGCCCTCCCTTGTGCTGCCCGTCCAGATGGGCAGTGTGGTGGGAGGCCAGGCATGTGCTGGGCTTGATGCACATTCATGCATCTGTCTGTAGGACTCGGAGAACTGTGCGTTTACGTGTCACCTCTAATTCAGACTGGCTCTGAGTGAGGGTGATGCTTTTCCAAAGCAGAAGTAGATTATGTTGATCATGGTAGGAAACTGGAAGGTGCAAGGGAAGTCCCTTTTTACTGCCAGTAATCATGTGTCAGTTGTCACTGGAGAGACTGGTACTAGATAACAAGTAAATCTGTGCTGGAGTGCATGCTGGTTGACTATCATCTGTAGTTATCTCAAGTGGATTATTGTGGCATAATACACACAAACCACAGAATATACCACATAAGGAAGTGCTGTCTTGCAAAGAAACCAGAAATCATTATATTTCTTCAGGGGGATTAAAATTTGATCCTAAAAAATACAGAGAACATGTGTAATTGCGGAATGAGTCCCTCCAGAGTTTGTGTCTAACCAGATTCTGTAGAATTACAGACACTCTTGGAAAATGCTGCTTGTGATTTAATGACAGACCCTAGCAGAGGATTATATTTGTTGTCACACTAGCGAGCAATAACTCTGCCATGAACACTGAAGCAAGCAGAGAACACGAAGCCCACAAATCCACTTACAGCTTGCTGGAAAACACTGTGAAGGCTCCCTGTTTTGGCAAGCTGTTCTCTTATCGTGTCAGACTTCTGTACTAAGTAGAAATTGCCACAAGTTCACGCGCTTCAACTTTTAACATCAGCAACTTGTGTGAATCTAAACTGGGGCTGGAGCCGTGGTGTTCAGTAAGTACAAGCGGACGCTGTTCCAGGCAGCGTCGGAACACACAACCTGAGGAGCACGATGCAAAACCTCTGACAAGTTCTAGCTGTGGAACTGCAGCCGGAATTGTAAACTACAGGTCGATGGAGCTGTGCAAGTCAAGGAGGCAGTGGCTTGAGAGCCTCTAACAACAGGCACTGCGTACCAATGCTGCTCCAGCCTGGGGATTTCCAAGCCCTTGTGATGCATTTCCATGTACGTCGTCTGGTTTTACCTGGCAGGTGGCACTTGGGCGCTGTTTTGTCTTCAATGTTTCTGAAACAGTGCAAAGCATCCTCTGCCAAATAGGTGCTGGGAAATAGATTGTATCAGTAGGTATTGAGGGGTAAAAGGCCCGTGGCCGTTAAGTTACTGTAGTTGGTGGTTCTCTAAAAGTCCTTATGGGAGGTTTGATAGCAAGTACGCATGAAGATTAGAAAGTTTGACATGAGGGTGTTCCAGGTTTGGCTGCTTTCAGATAATCTCTGTTAGGGAAACAGTGTTCTGCAGTGCTCAGACACAGTGTTGGTAGTGCTGTTGTTAGCAGCTTGTTGGATTGAGTTCTCCACCAGTGTGTCACTGGGAGCAGGTGTGGGTTGCAGGCACAAGGGCGAGGAGGCAGAGGTCCTGGGGACAAGGTGTACTGCTGGACAGGAGGGGAAAGAAAGACGACAGCAAAGCTGCATCGAGATGGGGTGGAAACCTCCATGTTGTGCCAAGAGCTGGAGCGTGTTAATAGCAGGACTGATGCTGTCTGTAAAAACCATGGGCTTTTGGTGTTTAAATGAGACTGTTGTGCTAGTCTTAAATAGCTCCAACAAGTGATGGGTGTAAATGGATGTCTTATCTTTAAAATAACACCTTTTTTTTGTGTGTGTGTTTTCTGTCATCACCTGAGACTGTACCTCATGGGAAAACAGAGTTGTTTGTTGTTAATATGGTTAATAACTTGCATAGGGTTTTAATCTTTTTTTTGTCTGAAAAACAATGCGGAGGCAAATAGAAATTCAGGAACCTTTTTGCAAAATATCCACAGTTGGAAATGGAAGGAAAAAATTTTCAAGGACAATTTCAATAAATTTCAGTTCTTTATTCAAGATAAAGTGAGCAGGCAGCCATATTCAGTGGTGTTATTTGCTGCATTCATAGTGATGGGTTTTAAGCTTCTGTAGAGATAAAATTCAGTCTTTTTTTATACTTAAAATATTTGCAAGTGTGTTTGTGTGTGAACAAAATCTTACCGTTTAATTATTTATTTTGTTTTTTATTATTTACAAGGTGGAATATATGTTAGTCAAATTTGACCATGAGAATAAGAAAGTGCGCTTGGTGCTCTGCGGTGAGGAAGTTCTTCAAATGCTGCAAGACAAGGGGGAGAAGATAAACCCCAAGTGAGTAGCTGCTTCTTTGCTTTTCGGTTTCCTGTTTCGTTTATTTTTTTTCTCCTGACACTCTACAGAATTTTGTAGACCTGGCTTAACTTGCAAGTCCACTTTCAGTAAAACCGTAAGCCACAGATGCTGATACTTTCATATAAAGCTGGATTGCAGGAAATGAAAGATTCTGAGCATACTTGCAGGCAGCCCAGACACCTTTTGTGTTATGACTTAAAAAAGGAGAGTGTAATGGGCAGCCCCACAGAAGTTTCAGTTTAGGCATTTGTTTTATCTTGCTCTGGTTTTGTGTCTGTGTGTACACAGTAACTGGTTACTATACCTCCCCTGTGTCATAAAGCGTGTGTGTGTGTGCGTGCGTACTCGCCCCTGTGTCCCTGACTACAGGAGTGAGTGAGGGCTGGATAGGGAAGCTTGCTGATTGTAGAAAGTCTCTCCCATTTTTGGCCGAATGAGGAAAGTAGGTGTAAGGACAGCAGGGCGGTTCTTTGCCATATTCTCCCATGGAGTTTTCAGTAATAACTGGATCATATCCCTATTTCAACTAGCCAGAGAAGTGTGAATTGCCTTTTAATGGATAGCAGCAGAGAAGTGACACCCAAGACAGCTAGGTGCATTGGCTGAAGAGAGCCAAAAGCAGGTTACAGCTTACAGTAGAAAGGTGAAGCTGCTGTTGGAAGGAAAGGCTTTTGTGCCCTGCACCTGTATGCATCTTTCTAGGTACCTTAACCTTGTCTTCTAGTAAGGCTTCCCTGGCAGTCTTCCTCAGTAGAGGGACTATTGAAAACCTGCAAGAAGAAATCCCTTTGCTTTTAGGCACAAAACTGCTACTTCCAGAAAAACAGTAGGGGAGGTGTAGCACTGCCTCTGGTGGAGTGTTCTTCATGAGATGGTTTGGCTTCACAAGGCGGTGGGAAGATATCCCCTTTCAGGGGTGACTAGGTGCACTCAGACTTTATTTGATTTCTTAACCTCATGAATTTGTGAAACAAGGCCAGGTATTCACAAGCAGTAGGAAGGAAAAATTGAGCATAACTTCTGCCTTGCCTCGTAGCGTGGAAGCAGTTGAATGTTCTGTGTTTACCAGTTTCAGTTAAAACCCCAAGAAACAAAGCTTGAGACAGATACTAAAGGTGATTGCAGTTTGACATAGGCAAATCCTACTTACTGCACTGTGTAGCAACACCTCTTACTGCCAAACTGTGACTTAATTTCTTTTCCGGGCCTCCTGGCAGTGAGGTACATTGGAAGGTACATTGTATTACTCTACCAAATAATGAACTTCAGGAGATTTGTCTTGGAAGTTGCATTCAGTTCTGAAATCCATCTTTTTTTGAAGCTGTAGCAATATTTAAATGAGGCTATTCTTTTAATATAGCCACCCAACACTCTGGCGACCAGAATATGGAAGCTATATGATTGAAGGGACACCTGGGCAGCCATATGGGGGAACTATGTCTGAATTCAACACTGTGCAAGACAACATGAGGAAAAGAAGGCAAGAAGCTGCTTCTGTGCTCAAAGAAAATGAGGCTGTTTGCACTGTGACGTCATTTCCAAGGTGAGATGGTTGCTGAAATGTATTGCTATGTTTGCTATTCTCCCTGTACCATTGTGGTGGTTTGACCTTGTCTGGACACCACATGGCCACCAAGATGCAATATCTTACACCACACACACACCCCCCCCATCCCCTAGCTGGACCAGGGGGAGGAAAATAAGATGAAACTCATGGATTAAGACAAAGGCAGTTTAATGAAAAAAAGCAAAGCAATGCCACATGCAGAACAAAAGAAAACAAAGATTTATTCTCCACTTCCCATCAGCAAGCAGTGTCTGGCTCTTTTCAGGAAGCAGGGCTCCAAACGCCTAGTGGACACACCACCCCTCCTTTTGCTGGCTTTTATAGTTCAGCTGACATCATAGGGTATGGGATATCCCTTTGGTCAGTTCAGGTCAGCTGTCCCAGTCGTGTCCCCTCCCAAGATCTTGCCTATCCCATCCCACTGCAGGGGGAAAGTTGAAAACCAGCCTTGGTGCTGTGTGAGCCCTGCCCAGCAGTAGCCACAGCACGGGGGTGTTACCAGCACCTTTCTAGCTCTCGGTGCAAAGCACAGCACTGGGAGGGCTGCTGTGAGGAAAATTAACTCCAGCTCAGTCAGACCAACACATTTTTTTTCCTTATTGAATATAACTAAATGGTACAATGAAACTGAGCAAAATACGATTCAGTTAAAGTACTTTGACTTAATGTTTAAGTTGTGTTTCTTAAAATGTTTATTTCAGTGAGATAAACATATTTTATATTTTTAGGTTCCTTCGAAGTTGTGATGATTTTGTATTAGGGGAGAATACCTGAATATTTGTAATGTGAAGTATTGTATGTAGAGTCTGTCATCTTGAATTCATATGGTTAATCATATATAAAAGATTCCTTTTTACCTATTTTGCAACCTTTGATCTTCATAAACAGCAGTTTTGTAAAATATGGCTAACCTGATCTATTTTTTAACACTTATTTTCTCTCTAAAGCACGGGCAGACTTCTTTTGGTGTGTCACAGTATGCAGTAGAACAGGAATGAGATTATCCTTACAAAATGAAGACTTAAAACTTCCATAATACTGTACTTACTGAATCTAGAAAAGAGTACAGCTCTCCTGGATTCAGCCTTACAAAGGGTAGACTTCCTCCTTTTTGGAGTTGTAAAGAGACTTCTGAAGAAATTAAATTCAGGATTTACTTCGTTACCTGGGAGAAACTGTACTTTGTGACCTTTCTTTCACGTAATTCTAGACAGAGGTTTATTACTTTTGTTCTGACTAGCCTGATCAGTCAAATGAGTGAAGATAGTTATGCTTAAAATATAAAAAAATTGCTCAGCAGTAGAAGTGAAGCAGCTGGTTTCTTGTATAGTACAGAATGCAATGGCCCTAAAATCTTAGTGAGACCAGGAACAGTGAGAAATGTGACTTAACAGTGAAGTTCAGGTAGCAAAATGTCTGTGGTATGCCCCGTGAATGCTGTTGTAGGAACACTCTTGACAAAATACTGTTCTTCTTTATGGGAGCTATACTAGATACCTTTAAAGTACTAAGAGCTTATTTAAAGTCTAGTGGTTAAACAGTTCTCAGTGCGTTTACAGAATGGGGTGTGGGTTTGTTTTGTTTGTTTTTTCTCCCGCAACCTTACAAATATGTCATTAATAAATTTGGTATACAAAATTTCAGACCCAGTTGTGCCAGGAATTTAAGGGAGAGGAGGAGTTCTTCATTGTGTAGATACAGAGAAGTACTTTTTACATCACTGTTGGACTAACACATTGGGCTTAAGTAGAAGCCAGTAAATAATAAAATGTAGTTTGTTTATTACATATGGATCATCCCCAATGCAGTTTCATCCTCCGGAGATTGCTCTCCCTAGGCTATTTAGATTCTATCTTTTGCTGTCTTGCCATTCAAATCCCTGGTGATTTCACTGGAGTGATGCTAATATAGATTTCTGTGGGTTTGAGGTGCTTTGCTCCTACAATAACATGTAGTATGCCTATGTGCATCTCTGCGTATACATGTGTGTATAATAAACACAAAAACTTGTGCATCTGAAAAGACAAAAAGAACTTGTTAGAGAGCTGACAGAAGGAAGGTAAAGAAGTAGGCTTGTTCAAATTAAAATAACTCATCTTTTTCAGGTTTGTTCATTTTTCACTTAAATATTGAAAAATACTGGCTTAGAAGAGTATCCCAACTTCTTAAATTCATGAGCCCTCGCTGCTGGACCAGAAAGCTGTTTTCCCTTGTTGAGGGCTTGGGTGATGCAGTTTACAGTGTTGCACTGACCTAAGCGATCAAGTTTGGTTTAGATGTTGTAGGACGACTTATACTTTTAAACCAGGAAGAAGAAACCAATAATGAAATAAATGTTGAGCATAAACAATATTTCCAGAAATGTTGAGTTGTTTCCTGGTATTTGGAGTAGTTTGCATGTAGTTGTATCAGCTAACCCTTTTTCCTACATCCAGATACTCTCAAGGTAGCACAATCTTTGTCCTTTATACTGTGCAGCATAAAGAAGTTAGTCTTCTGCAACTTTACTTCCAACTTCTCAAATGCTCCTGTGTCTCAGTTGTTCTGAAAGCCTACTTATTCTTGTTTCAGATAACTCTTAAACTTACAACAAATGTTCCAAAGGGGAGGGCTATATTCTGTTTTGTTTGCATATCTCTCAATATTTTACACCTAATAGCTGTAATTTGTTTGTCGTTCGTGGGGTTTTTTGCACTTCCAAAATTGCAGACTGCTGCGAGACTTGTGATGTGTATCATCTGAAACTACCTCTGATTCTTGTAGAGTTGGTTAGGTGCATCTTTTTGACGGGAGTATGTTGTTGGGAGCAGAGTTGGACAAATTACATCAGCAATCAAGGTTAACCTGTACCCTCTAGAGAAACTGTTTAAGGCACAGAATGCAGCTGCTTGTCAGTATTAATGACAGGTGCTAACGCACTGAAATGCGTGTGTACTCTGCGTAATACTGTGGAGTTTCCTGGTTCAGCCACTGAAAAGGTCCATGTTTACTGTGCAATGATGGAGTAGCTGTTTAAAAAAACAAAACAAATAAAGGTCTCTTTTAACCACGGTGGAAGACAGGTGTAGGCAAGTGCTGACCTTTTAATGGCAACTGTTTTAAGACCTCCTTCTGGCAATTCCACGTGCGTAGGTAGCAGTCTTGAAAAGCACTTTAGAAATACTCATGGTAGATTCAGGTTTGTTGGTTTGTTGTTTTTTTTTAAATGTCTTTTTATTCCTTTGTCTACTGGAATCCTAATCTCTGATCGCCTGACCATTTTAAAATCACAGTCTGTTTTCATTACAGCTTAGATCTCATTGTTGTGTTACATAGGTTAGGGTGTCCTGGGTTTACGCTGCCGGAATATAAGCCAACGCCAGTAGAAGGAGGAGCTTCAAAATCCCTCTTTTTTCCAGATGAAGCCATCAATAAACATCCTAGATTTAGGTAAGAGTGTGAATGAAAAGCTGGATATTTTTTTGTGCCTAAATATCATGGGTATAGCTGCAACTGCTTTATATCACTGGGAAAGAGAGCTGTGTGGCTAGTTGCTGCCAGTATCACAAGGACTTGGACAGAGAGGGCTGTGATGACATATATTTTCTGTCAAAGTGACTTAAAGTAAACTGTTAAGTTCAAGTAATATTATACAGTAGTTCACACCACTTTAGGGCAAAAGGTATTGATTACAAAATCCTATGGCTAACCATTGCCTTTGCAGTTAATCCAGCTCTCACTCGGGTATGTCATGGCAACATCTCAGTGTACCCAGTAACATGCCCTAGTTGCTCTGAAATGGAGCACGTTGTCAAACAACTTGTAGAGCCTGAGAGAGGCTTTCATTGTAAGGTGAGACTTGGGAGAAAGAAAATCATATGATTTAGAAACTAAACATGTCTTTTCACTTGCCTTTGTATTCAAGTCAGTCCTTTAAGTTATCCTTTAACTTCTGCCTGTGCTGTCTGTATAGTACTGTGAAGTCCATCAAAATAAAACCAAACTGACTTTACTGAAGAAAAACTCAGTGTTGTATCTGTTACAGTCTGTCTTAAACTTGGAAAAGAAATGTCCTGAAGGAAAATCCTCAAAATAAATAGAAAGTTGATATTCAGAAACTCTGAGAATTGCTGAGAAACTGATTGCAAACACATTTGCATAAAGAGAAAGTTTCAGATATTTCAGCAAACTGTCTTTTGTTGTAGTACACTGACCAGAAACATTCGGCACCGGCGAGGAGAGAAGGTTGTGATAAATGTACCGAGTGAGTAAATTCAATCTCTCTTCTTTCTCTTTCTCAAAATAATTGTTCAGTCTAATGTTTTTTCCTTACTGAGTACCTGCATTTTCCCTCCAGTATTTAAAGATAAGAACACGCCATCACCATTCATCGAAACATTTCCTAATGATGATGGAGAAGCAGCAAAGGCGGCCAAGCCAGATTATATATACATGGATGCTATGGGGTTTGGAATGGGAAACTGTTGTCTTCAGGTAAAACACATCTGCATTCAAGATGTTAATGAATGTTGTCTTCCCATTTTAAGACTTGCCTTATGTGTAATTTCTGTAGCTTAATTCAACTGATGCATTTTCAGAGTAGTGACAAAGGAGGTGAAACAATTTTTTGTTTCCTTGTCATCCTTGAGGCATGACCAGAGGACATTGTGGGAATGGGAACTGAGCTGTCTTGTAGGAACATGTGGGGTTTGGTGTTTTGTTTTGTGTGTGTGTTTGTTTTCCCTTGTCTTCCCCTTCCTTAGAACTGCAAAAGTAGGGAGTAACAAGAAGTCATTGGAATAACTTTTAAAATAAGTAGCTTTCTCCTTCTGCATCATTTTGTTTTATTTACAAACAGCATGAACTTCTGTACAAAACTTCTCATTCTTAAATGGTTTTAGCTATCTGCTAAGCAATGGTCTTCTCACTGCTTGTACCATCAACCTACAAACTCCCCATGGGTACCTGACTTCTGTTACTGCATGCTGGGAGGCATTCTTGGTTGCGTTTTCCCCCATTAACGCTTGGCCACTCTTCAGCCTTCTTAGTCATTTGCCCGAGTTACTACTATCTTATGGTATCAGCCATTTTAATCCAGGTGCTGTATCTTCAGAGCACTTTAATCCTTTCATTATCTGTTTTAAATGTTTCTCTACCATAGTAACCTGATGCTAGGGGCTTATGCCTTAGGTAATAGCAATGTATTTGTCTGTTGATAAAATCTGCCTGTTGCTGCTGCTGTCTTGGAAGCAGAGTGAGGAAGAGGCTAGTGTTAGGTCTCTAAGGGATTAAAGGAAATTCTCCAAGCTCTTCTTGTTCCACAGCAGTGGCAGAAATAACCTCATTTCAAAGCACTTCCCTTTGAGATTGAGAAACTACAAAAGCTTAATAAACAAAATGTTCTTGACAACAGCTAAGTATGATTTCTTGTTACGGAGAGTAAACAAGGGTGAATCTCATGAAGTAGTAAAGTGTACATAATATTGCATGGTTTTACAAGGTGTTAACTTTGATACGGTTTATTTTGTACCATCTCTTTCTTACTTGAGACCAGTAAAAGAAATACAGCCTTATGATTCAATCATTGCATGAACTTGTTTAAAAAGATAGTCAATTCCTTTTTAAGGAATACCATTTTACTATGCCCCATTTTTGTAATCAGTGGTCAAATTCGCAGAATTACAGAATGGTAAGGGTTGGAAGGGACCTCTGGAGATCTGTGATCCAATCCCCCTGCCAGAGCAGGTACACCCAGAGCAGTTCACACAGGATGGCCTCCAGGCAAGCTTTAAATGTATCCAGAGATGGAGACTTCACCACCTCTCTGGGCAGCCTCTTCCAGTAGCACAGTAAATAAGCTCTTCCTCATGTTCAGGTGGAACTTCCTGTGTTTGGTTTGTGCCCTTCGTGCTATCACAGGGCACCACTGAAAAGAGACTGGCCCCATATTCTTGATACCCACCCTTCAGATATTTATAAACATAAAGTCCTTGCAGTGCCTGCAGCCCCCTCTAGAGCAGACCTGTGCTATCCCCTTTTCCTCTGGAATGGGATGTTTGACTATAAACTGGGTTGAATCCCAGATTCAGTGTGATTTGTTATAAACGTAAAAGGGAAGGGAGACAGATATATATTGCTGTGTCAGAGGAAAGAGTGTAGGTGTCCTCTCCCCTTACCCGAAGGCAGGCTCCCTAGTGCTGGAAGTGTACAGATTGTGATAAGAAATCATACTTAGCTGCTTCTCTGCAAGGGAATTAATTAATCTTGTCTTTCCTAAGTGCATTTTGTTGATGTTTGGTCTTTTTTTGGATAGACTCAGACGAAATGCTTTCTCTACCATGCACTCTTTTTTTCTGAGTTGGGATGACAAAACAAACGCAAAGAGATCCCATAATCCTCCTACCCTCCCTTCACTGGTGAAACCAGAAGGTTTTTGTGGTTTAGGGTCTAGTTCTATTGGTTTGGTAGATTAGGGTTTTTTAAGGCTTACTTGGGGTTGGATTGGGCTTCAGTGACAGATTGAGTAGAACCTGTATGTTTTGTGGGACTCCTAAGTGTAATGCATGGAAGAGGAAGATCTGTCTTTGTCTGGCATTATTCAGGACAGCAAGTAGTGATGACAATTTAGAGTTGAAGCCTGTTGTACCATGTCAGGATAGTGGTACAGGGGTACATTCCCATCTTAAGTTATCCTCAGATCTACGAATATTTAAACTGTGAAGGAGAGTTAAAAGTTACAGTAGACACAGAGATACTTGTTTTTCCCAAGATCAAACAAAGGCATCTTGAAATATTCTTTACAATAGGATTAGCTGTCTCATTAAACAAATACTATACCTACAATAGTTTCTGGCTATTGTTCCAAATAGGTAGGTTCCTGGTGTATTTCCTGAAGGTGCATTAGGGACCCGTGTGTATTGTAGACGTTAACTCAGTTTTCTTTGGTTCTGGCAAGTGTTTGTATATTTAGCCTCACAGCTGAAATGTTGTGGTCTGAAATCTGCTAATGAACATGGAAGTGGTGTAGAAAGAAGCGTGTGATACAAGTGCTAGTGATCGATGGGCCAAAAGTTCATCCAAGAAACGGGTGGGAAGCCACAACTCCCAACCAAACAAAAAAACCTTAATATTCCTTGTACATAAATTGTTTTATTATACGATTGTTTCTAAATCTAGGAAGACTGTGCTTGCACAATGATTATTGAAACTGTGACAGCATTGTACTTCTTCCAACAGGTAACATTCCAGGCTTGCAGCATTTCCGAAGCGAGGTATCTCTATGATCAGCTAGCCACCATCTGTCCCATTGTGGTAAGTACTGGACTTCTATTACATCGGCTCTTAGTTGTGCAAAAGCTACTACATGGAAGGAGAAGGAAAAAAAAAAAGAAAAGAAAAAAGCTTTGAATGCTACTCACAAATGTGGTTTTCTGGGAGAAGTGTCAGTCTGTTGCTAGGTGTCACATGAGAGGTGTGATTATTTAATGTCCAAATGACACCACAAAACAGATGATGTCCATTTCTTCTCTTCTGCCTCCCTTTCCGTGTGCACAAAACTCTTGTTGAATAGTTCTAGAAATACATTTGGGGCAGTTTTTCACAAAAACAAGACAAGCTCACTCCTTAAAACAATTCTAAATTTTTGAACTCTGGTCTGGTGTTACAGAGGGTTTCAGCTTAAGTGGTTTAAATCTATCCCTTTTGTAAGCATGTGGTCATAAACAAGTGTTTATAACAGGTGTTATAAAAATCAAGTATTGGTCTGGTCTAGATGGTGAGCAGATCCTGCTCTGAGTGAGGTACATCCCAGCTCTGTTGCTAAGGTGCTTAGCCAAACAAAAAATAAACAAAATAAAATGATAGCCAGGTGAACTTCAGGAGTTCGGAAGCGTGCGAGCGGAATACGTGCGGGTTTGTCCTGAAATGGCTTCTGCCACTGTCAACTTTGTGCTCCTTAAATGGTGATCTGTAGAAGTAACACATTTGGAGAGAATCAGATGCCACTTCTGATAAGGCTAACCCTTTATCTAGCCATTTTCTCGAGACAGCTGTAGAGAGATTTGTAGTTGGATAAGCTTTGGCTGGACATGAATATGAAGTATATACGTCATTTACTTCTGGACTAGCAAGTTTCCCTTTCCAGCAGGGCTGTATTTTGCTTTTGGTTCACTGGCTTGTCCTTTGTTTTCATATCAGGCTGTTTTATTTTAGATGGCGTTGAGTGCTGCATCTCCGTTCTACAGAGGCTACGTGTCTGATATCGACTGTCGCTGGGGAGTAATCTCTGCGTCTGTAGATGATCGAACGCGAGAGGAGAGGGGGCTGGAGGTGTGTAATCTTAGGTAGTAGTTGTCTGGGGATTTTAGGTAAAAAGGTTAAATCTACTTTAGCACCAAATTCCGTTTGTGCTCATCAGAATCCCTAAGGAGGGAACATGGCAGTCTCTGTAGTGTGTATATATAGGAGAGATGGTATAAACATTTGCCTTGGTTGTACGGTTTGTTAGCAAGTACATCTTTTTAGTTAGGTGTGGTATCTCAGTAGAACTCCACTCACTCCTCCACAGCTTGCTGAAAAGGTCCCCCTGTGATGAAACTTTCCAGTCTGTGCTTGACCCCAAAAAGCAAAAGGTTTGGATTAAATATCAGGAGCTGCTGAGTAATCCAGTAGTGTAAATTAGAACGATGTGTAAATTAGAACAATGTGCAAAGAGCCAGTTTACAAAACTTGAACTTCAGGACTTCCTCTAAGCAAGAATTGGCATTCAAGGCACTTCCAAAATTACGGAAAATAAAATATTTCTTCAAATGAAATGTTTATTGAACTGCCCATTTTAACTAGTTCTTTAGCATCTCTAACAATGTGCACAGAGTAAAACTGTTTGGTATGTGTTGCAGTAGGCATAATAATGCTTTCAAGATACTTGCATAATAGTATATTACATCAGGAAAATATTTCCACTTTTAGAGAATTCTAGTCAATATGTGATGACTCGTCTCTGAGATAAATAAATCTGCAAAAAAAAATAGTCATAATTCCAGGATCACTTTCTATTAAGCCTATTTAAGACTCGTGCTTTGAATAATTGTAATTGAGGCTATAGGGTTTTTTTTAAACAGGATAATAATTCTCACATAAGTGTCATTAGTGAGCAAAACTTAGGTAACGTTGTTAACAAGCTGTTAAAATATTGTATTCTTAAATTATATAGCCACTGAAGAACAACCATTATAGAATCAGTAAATCCAGATATGATTCCATAGACAGTTATCTATCTGAATGTGGTGAGAAATACAATGACATTGATTTGACAATAGACAAAGATATCTACGAGCACCTAATAAAGGAAGGTAAGTGTTTGCTTCATTATGAGCAGGTTAAGAATTATGCTTGCAGTGTGTGGGGATATTTTATGGTTTTGTTCTTGTTTGTTTGAATTGTTGTGCATCCCTCAGTGACTTCTACTCAGGAAGTAACTGTGCAGTGTGATCTTGAGTTTTGTAAAGTATTTGTAACAGAAACTATTCCTAATTCCAGCTTGAGAAGCTCAGTGCTTGGCGCATTAATGTTTTATCTTTGTGGAGCGAGCAGAACTCCTTTAGGAAACATGGCACAGAAGTGCATCAGAAAACAGGAAGAATGGCAGCCACACCAGTGTTCAGCTGCCATTTCCAAAAAAGAACCAGTTTGGTTTTGTTTTGTTCTGTTTTTTCCCCCCTCTTTAATGATTTCCTTCCTTCCCATAGTCATCGTTTAAACTTTTAACAGGATGTGGTGGGTTGAGGTAGCATTGCAGAGTTCGAAGCTTTCAATCTTATAAAACACATAGTTTCCTAAAGCCTGTTTTTCTATATTAATTGTTTGAATTTTCGTTTTGTAGGTATTGACCACCTTTTGGCACAGCATATTGCACATTTGTTCATTCGAGACCCATTGACTTTGTTTGAGGAGAAAATACATCTAGATGATGCAAATGAATCCGACCATTTTGAGGTTGTGTCTCATTTAGAGGAATTTAGTAAATATAGACATAAAATTGCTGATTCTTTATAGTACTGTTTAATTGAAATATGGCTACATTAGCTAAGAATTCTTTCTGAATCTTTCACTTCAGCTAGTTCTTTAGCACATGACTTTGCAGTTATAAGTACATTTATTTCTTTGTTCCAGCATTTATTTAGGTGAAAGTGTTGACTTATATTTTAAACCAAGTAAAATATGAAAAGCCCTAACTATAATTATGTATACAAGTGTTATGGGGAACTGTCTATTTTTATGGCTTCCTAGAAATGTTTTGCATAACATTTATATATAAATGTCTCACTTACCCAGCTTTATGAAATAATAACTGTGTTAATGGTAGTAATAGGTATTTTTAGTTTGGGATGCATCAACCCCTCATGAAAAAAGAATGTCAGCTAAATCTCAATCCCTTAGTATTTTACAAGTAATCCTCCAGCAAATTAGCATGAGAAAGTGTAAGGTATTTGCTCCTAGGGTGGATAGTTATACTGTGTTTTTTAGGAAGTCATGCCACTTCATTTGGATGTACTTCTCTAATTTGATAGGGTCTTTCAAGGGCTCTAGTTATCTGCTTATTTTTCTTTCATTATATTATAGAACAATGTGTATCTTGATTATGACAGAATATTTCATGTGCTTTGCAGAATATTCAGTCTACAAACTGGCAGACAATGAGGTTTAAGCCACCTCCTCCAAATTCAGATATTGGATGGAGAGTGGAATTCAGACCTATGGAGGTAAGGCAGGCACAAAAGGTCAGTGTACACAAAAGCACATTTCCTTTTAACTGGAAAAGTACCAGGCATGCTGCCATCCCCTATCAAACCCTTGTTACTTATGCTGTGTTTTCCCCTCTCTGAATCGCTAGACGCAAGTGAAGTGGACAACAGTGTTTAATCAGACACGGACTGTGGGAATGTAACTGACAGGACAATCCACTGCAGCACAGCAAAGCATGCTAATGGGTTTGGGGTGATGGGGAAAGGAATTAGGCTTGTATTAAAACAACAGTAAATAAAGCTCCATTTAGCTTCTAGGGACCGAATTTCTCCAGTACTTTTCCTCGTACTGAACAGTTCCACTGTCACTGTTTTGTTTTTCACAAGTGCTTTTATTTTATAGCTGTTTCTGAGCTCTCTGAATTTAATCCCTTTAAAGTGGAAATTTAAAAGCTATTGTGCACTTGTAATTACACAGAGAGCCTGAAGGTGCAGGTTATTAGGTAGTCTTTTGAAACACAACTGTGTTGTGGCATTGGATTAAAAGGTTGAGTTTGTTGAAGTGTGCACATGCATTGTGCATTCTGGTGATTCCAGCTTGTCAGTCACCATCACTAATAGAGAGTGTGTGTGTGAATGCAAGTACCAACATGAACACTCATGTCACACTTTTAAACTCTTCCAGATATTTATCTGCTTCCATGAGTGTGTTCCCACTCAAGTAATTTAATCTGTATTCCTTTCGTGTTTAGGTCCAGTTAACAGACTTTGAAAACTCTGCATATGTTGTGTTTGTGGTATTGCTAACCAGAGTGATTCTGTCATATAAACTGGATTTTCTCATTCCTTTGTCCAAGGTAGGTGTGAAAGATCGGGTCTATTAAAGCTAAATGCAACACATTCTCATCAAGTCTGATATTTTAATGCTGCTTCATGGAATTAAGTTTATAGACAGATATTGTGGTCAATTCTGTGGTGCCTAATAGTGTCTGACAGCTGCAGAAATGTTGAGAAATACTGTTGTCACAAGGCTGTTTTGAGCCTGGGAAAGGGCATGCTTCCACCATTTTACATGTGGGGAAAATAACCTGTGGAGGTAAAAATAAAAACTTCAGATAATTTATTTTAACATGGCTTGTGTCTGTATCTCTTATTCTCTGTTTTGTTTGTATCTGGTGGAGATGGAAAGGAGGACTTCAGCGTGTTTAGCGTTCCACGGTATTTGAGTGCAACCAAGTAGTGATGATTCTGGCCACCGCTGTGACTTACATTTAGACAGACCGGCCATGCAAAATATGCTTTTTCTCTTAATCTCGCCCTCACAATTATTGAACTGTTTTGGGTGAAACTGTCCTTGCACATCTTCTTTCTGAGGCAGCTGAACAGGAAATGTCTTTTCAGAAGGACAGTCCTGCAGTGTTACAGGTAATTTTAAAAAAGGTATTGTAGCACAGGCGGCTTTTGACAGACTGTATACTAGAAAATACTGCCAGCACTGGCTACACACAGCAGTAGTATCCTGCAGTTTTTCTTGGTGTTTTTAAAATAGAGCGGAGAAAAATACTGAAGCTGTAAATTAACAGTAATCATACCATATAGTTGATATGATTTCTTCAAGGAGAAAAATCTATTTCTGGTGTCAGGGATTTTGGACTTCACAAATAATGCTGCAGTTTAGCACTTATAGTGCATTGATATTTGAAATGTCTCAAAAGCACACAATTTTTAGCTAATGAATACCAGGTAAGATTGAAAAAGAGTTCAGGTGCTGAAAGAACCTCAACAGAGCTGGGGGGCTGGGGGAGCGTAAAATTGCTTGAGCTTGCCAAGCAATTTGGCAGGTAATGCAGCACGGAATTGCACAACCATTGGTAAGCCTGCCTCTTTCAAGTAAAATAATACGGGTTTATAGGGCTAATCTCACACTAATCTTTGCTGTCTCATTGAGTGTGGTTGTACTCTCATCAGCTGGGACTAGAATTTTTTGAAAACAGCCTTTTGTGTCAATAGGTTTCGTAATATAAAATTAACAAAAACCTTGGAAAACAAAGCTTTAAAAGGTAAGGGGTGAATGAAGGTTTTTGCATTGTCCTTAATTAAAGGTCAGACAAAGAATTCAGCAAATCATATCCCTTCTTCTGAAGACAATGCAGTAAAGCTAATGTCTGAAAGCTGTGTGATGTTAATTCCTTGAGAACATACCAGCCAAAGAACTTGGACATAATCTTCTGTCCAGACTGCCGTCCAGAACCACAGAACAAAGCTTATGTCATTTGCAGAGCATATGAGCAGTGCTTTGTAGTTTGTAAACTTTTTGAGAAGCCTGCAATTTAGAACTTCTTTACTAGCAGTTTATGTAACTATCTGTTTGGGTGTGCAATGGATATGATTCCCATACAAAGTCACTGAAATTCTGTTCCTGAATGCTTGTTTAATATAGTAATAACTCTTCTAAAGGCTTCAATGATTTTATTAATAAAAGCAGCAAACTGTAGCTAAGGAAATGCCAGTTTTCTTCTTCTGTACTCCCTGAATTTGCATCTCAATATGTGAAGTCTGCCAGATGGGATGCAACCTGTTAATCACAGCTGTTCCTCTGTTTGCATCCAAACTTAAAAGATTAGTGTAGCCTGTTCTAATGTAATACTATTACCTTTTCTGCTGGAGACCTTATTTGATAGAATGTCCATCACTGGTTTTACCCAGGGCCCCTGAAGAACGAAATACTTTTATCTCCAGATAAAACTTGGCCTTGTGCAATGAAATAGTAAAAGACACAGTAGATGTTTCAATTAATGACCCTCAGATGTGGGGGTTTGGAAGAACCCTGATTTTCTAAAATGTCCCAAGTCTCTGAAATCCTTCTTTTGCCAGGTGGATGAAAACATGAAGATGGCCCAGAAAAGAGACGCTGTCCGGCAGGGAATGTTCTACTTCAGGAAAGATATTTGCAAAGGTATCAAAAGCAGGAGTCTGATGCTGTTGTGGATGTTTAGCGCGTTTCTTGCCTTCTAATGATTTCTTTCTTTCCCTTTGTCACCCATGAAGGTGGAAACGCTGTTGTGGATGGATGTGGCTCTGCACAGAACGGGACAGGCACTGACATGGAGGAGTACACCTTAATGAGCATTGATACAATTATCAACGGGAAGGTCATAGCCTCTTCTACCTGCAACACAGAACTTCCCCTCCATTCTGCCCTCCCAGAAACCAGATCAAGCATGTTTTATGCTGACTCTTGTTCTCTTACACAGGAAGGAGTCTTTCCTGGTTTGATCCCAATTTTGAATTCCTATCTTGAAAACATGGAAGTGGATGTGGACACAAGGTGCACCATCCTAAACTACCTGAAGCTAATAAAAAAGAGAGCGTCTGGTATGTTTGACACTTTCGGAGATTGATTTTTCCTGGCATTTTTCCCCTTAGTAATTGGGCTGTTGTCTGGTTTTCAGTGGAGTAGAACTGGTGGCAGCTGTGACTGGTTAGATGTTGAATCGCACAGGAGCAAGGACTGGGCTAGAGTGTGATCTCCGGTTTAAATCTGGTCCTGTCTAATTCCTATTGTGTTTGTGATCTGTTTTAGGACTTAAATTAGGAATAATTGATACAGTTACAATTACAGCTTAGAGGGCAGTGTATCTCCAATCCAAGATGTCTCTCTCCAGCACCACTTACTGCTGCTTCTACCAGTGTATTGTCCATTTTTTAGTAGTTTGCACATATGCTAATCCCCTTGGCCTGTCACTTCAGTGATATGAGAGTATAGGAGGCTGGGTCTGATAGCCTGGTGTTACTAGGGTGACTCCAAACCTGGAAAGAAAGCCTTTCTGTAAGTAGCAAAACTACTTCAAGGCGGAGCAAACCAGGCACTTCCCCTGTCTTCCCCAAGTTGCAGTGTTTTTGAAGGTAGGGTGTGTAGTGACTCTTCATGCTCTTTTTTGAAATGCAGCAGTGCAACAAGTAAAAGATGCAGACTAAATTTCAATTCAGAACTGGATGTGTCGCACAGTCTGCAGCAGCTTTATACCTTTCCATATGCAAACTCCTTGTGGGCCTGCCTTCCTGTAAATGTAACTAGACAGTTCTTTAGTCTCATAAGTCGCGACATCTTTGTGGGTTTTTTTCTCTCCCTAGTTTTAAACTAAAGTGTTGTATTACTTTTTAATTCTTGAAAACTGCTGTAGAAGCTTCTAGGTAAAGGCCTTTTTAAAGACAAGGTGGAAATCGGATCTCTTGCCTGGTAATTCAATACTTTAACAGTACTTCAGAATGTTATCAAGTTTTAATTAATTACAGCTTTCACTGCAAATGTTATTTCCTAAGGCTACTTGTTTGTAGGAGGCTTCTGCCCATCTGGTAACATAGATGGGGAATTGATGCCTCACTTAATTGAGGGAGAGAAGCGAAACTGGCAGGAAGAAAATGTCTGTGGTACATCAGCCCTCAAAATAGCAATGCTTTCAAAATATTCCATTGTTTGTTGTTGGGATTTTTGCCTTCAGAAAAATGCTGTTGGAAAAACAAGGAATGCATTTGTTTTATCCCAAGAGCTAATGACCTGGGTTTGAGCCCCCACAGCAGATGTTCCCTTTCTGAAGAACAACTTTGTTACCTGGTGTGAAGTTGCAGGCATTGCAGCAATGTTTGAGAGTGAGGTATATAGAGTCTAGGGTTTTTACCTTAACTCGGAGCTGAAATTATTTTTAAATGATCCCATCCTTATAAGTTTTTAAGACCAGGCTGGATGGGGCTCTGAGCAACCTGATCTAGTGGGAGGTGTCCCTGCGATGGCAGGGGGCTTGGAACTAGATGATCTTTAAGGTTCCTTCCAACCCTGACAATTCTATGATTCTATGATGCTTTTTAAGAACCAGAATTCACAGAATAAAAAGCATTAGGTATTGTATTACTGTGCCCTGATGTTTCTCAGTTGTGAGCTTTGGATTATTCCAATTTACTCTCAATATTAAATGTTCCTGAGCTGCAGCCTGTCTAGCATGAGATGTGTCCACAAAGAATGGCCATTTTTCAGATTTCTCTCCTCAAATGGTGAACACACAGCACTCATGAGAGGTAACTACTGACATCTTAGCTGCTGTGGCTTTAACATTGCCCTGACATAGTTCATCTGTGCTTCAGTTGCATCTTCTCTTGCAGCACAGCTAGGTGTTGTCCTCCTGATCTACATCTAGCTGGTGTGACCACCACCACCACTCAGTGAGACAAGAGATTTTCTAGGCAGGCAGCAGCAGACCACCACGAAATATTAAAGAAAGCAGTATTAAGGTAGTAACATCAAGTGACCCTTGTCCTTATGTGCTCTCCCAGTTCCTGGCTGTCTGCAGCGTAGGCACTTTCTCGGCCGAAGGTGCTGTGATAATCACCATACTTGATGACCGCTGATAAACGTGATTTCCATGAGTTGTCAGTGTTTTCCAAACATGATTTTTATCGTTGTCTTACCCTTCCTGAAGCAGTTACACTTGTTCCCATGAAAATCATACAATAAGAAATGCCACAGTTTTATTATATGCTCTCTAAAAAATATAATTCCTTGAATTCTGCCTATTTAAATGTTCTCTGCAGTTATTTCACAGTATGCCTTCTAGCTCCTGCATTGTAAGACAACATTTGTCTACTCGTATCTCATCAACATTCAAAATTTTCCATATTCTCAAGTACACTGTTGCTTCCAAACTTGCGATTCCCTTTGTCTTGTCACTCCTTGCACCTTCTGTTGGTCTGTGGTGCCTTTTTCCCATACCTGGACACTGCGTTCCCGATGTAGATGCTGCAGATTGACACCGGTACAAAGGACAGGGAGCAACTGGGCTGCCTGACCACTAGGTGTCTGTGGTGGTGTGAGCTGGGCTGCTCTCCTCTCCACTGACAGCCTGCAGCAGCTTTCAGGACGAAAATGTCCCTCTGCTCTGCTCATCTCCTGGCTCAAACGATTTTCTTGCAGGTTTCTGCTTCTCCTTTGTTTGAGAAGGTTTCATGTGATTTGGGTGTTGTTGGGTTTTTGTTATTGGGGTTTTGTGGGGTTTTTTTATGCATGTGTTTTGCTGTTTGGTTTGTGTTGGTTTTGTTTTGTTGTTGGCTTTTTTTTGGTGCTTTTTATCATTTTTTTATTATTTATAGTTCCTTCAATAAATAATGCTTCTTGGGTTTGTTGGGGTTTATTGTGTGGGGTTTTTTGTTTGTTTGTTTTGGGGTGGTTTTTTTGTGTGTGTGTGGTTTTTTGTTTGGTTGTTTTGTTGTTGGGTTGTTGTTGTTGTTGTTCCCCCTATATATAAAGAAGTGTAAACTCTGGTCTCATTCTTTTAAAACGTGACTTCTGGGTTTTGAGGGACATTTTTATTTCTAATAACTGTTTTTGTACTGCTTTTCTTTCTTGTACTTTACACAGTTTTTCGTGTTTGTGTACCTCTGTTCAAAACCACTAGTAGACTATCTTTAAACAGCCTTGGATGGTTTGTACTTCTTGTGTGTTCCTCCTTGCTTTCCCTAACTTGCTTCCTCTTGCTGTCTATAATGCTCTTAAACCAAAGACTTCTGTACTGGATGCCTTTGGCTATTTGTTTTCTTACAAAGAAGCTGAGGTTCCAGTAGCAATGAGAGTTTTGCTAAGCTCTGAGCACCTTGTCAACTTCACCTTAGTGTCTTCCTGTCAGAGTTACCCCCAACTTGTACTAGCTGAGGTTTTCTTGCATATGCTGCATTCAGCTGGCCTCCAGCTGCTGCTTTGCAGGCATGCAGGTCTCCTGCAATTGGTGGGTTTCATTTGATGACCCTTTCTACAAGTGTTGGGGCCTCCTAGGCACCTGCTGACTGCCCCACGGCCAACCGTACCCTGCACAGTGAAGGAGAGACAGTGTGTGCAAGCCAGGAGTTGGTGTCATGGGGAACCTGCCTAGTTCTTGCTAGGGGAGCTGCCAGAGGGAGAAAGCATAAGAAGTCAAGCCACACTGAGCAAAGCGAGCAGCTGAGATGGATGCATCAGCTACAAAATTATTTTATATATATATGTAGTTGTTGTAGAGGTGTCTACTGGTTCGTCTCAGCCGGATTTTCTTTTAAATGATGTTTTTAAGACTTGTTCCTATACTGCCTGTTGGTAACACTTGTTCCAGTAGCTCCTTCTCTCTGCACTGTCTTGTTACAACATCTGCAAGTTTGAAGTTCACACCAGATGAGTGGTTTTTACACTGTCAGCGATACATTAACTTAATTACACCTGCAATTTTAGCCATATTTGAAATATATATATATATGCACATGGGAATGCCTTTCTCAGGAAAGCATGGACTAATTGTGTATATAATGCATAGAATTTTAAGTGTTGTCCCGCTAAACTAGATGTCTGAACTGTGAAATTTGACTTCCCCTTGCCCACAGGAGAATTAATGACAGTTGCTCGCTGGATGAGGGAATTTATCGCACAGCATCCAGACTACAAGCAAGACAGTGTGATAACTGATGAAATGAATTACAGCCTTATTTGGAAATGCAACCAAATCGCACAAGGCCTGGCAGAGTGTCCTGAACTGTTGGGGGTGGGATTTAATAAGAAACAAAGTGGAAACAAAACTGGCTCTTTGTAATGAACGAATGTTTCTTAAATAATAGAGAGTTTAAGCCTTTTAGCAAAGCACTAGCAAAGATACTGTGAATCTGGTACAGTTTCATGGTGTGAAGACCAAAACAGGGATACTGCACTAGAAAATGGGCCAATCTGCCTAAATACTTGTTTAAGGCATCCTAACATGGGCATATTCTTATTGTTAAGGTTTATACAATATACATGTAAATAGTAAAATATTTTTATGATTAACATCAATGTATTTTAATAACACTGTATCTAAAGTTATTGTGAATTAGCTTGTAACTTTTTTATGCTTATTCTAGAAAGAAAAATTGTCCCAAACAGCCTTGTAAATGTAATGGTACTTGTATATTATATGCATTCCAGTTACTGAATGTTTATTGTAATTTTTTTAACCTGGAATGTGCTAAGTAATCTACCTTATTGTGTAAGAAAAAAAAGAAAAGTCTTCTGGATGTACCTGAATCCCCTTTACTTCTACCTTCCATTTGGATTTTGAAAGTATGTAAGAGCAAAGAAAATGCATGTGCCTCCTATTTGTTAATCTTTACAGCAGTTTCTCAGTTGCCACAAGACCTTCATCCACTTGTAAACTGTAAAGCTTGCAGGAACAGATCTGTCTTTGTTCAGATAACTGTACTTGGGAAAGGTCTGCCATATTTGCATGTAAGAAAACAAACAAAAACAAACCAATCAAACAAGCAAAGGTCCAAGCTGCATCCTGTCCCAGGTACATCATTAGGTTTTTTTCCCCATTGAAGTAAATTTGTATGCTATTGCAGCTGAGAAATTTATCCCCCGATTTAACAAAAAAGCAGTAACCGAGGAGAGGTGAAAGAGTGGAGTTGATGAGAGCTGAATCTATAGCTCTCTTTACAAAGAAACCAGGGAGAATTGCTCTGGACTGCAGCACTCCTTAACTGCTGTTTCTTCCACATTGCTGCTGTTCCCACAGTTGACAGTGACTGCAGCACAAAACTAAGGACCCGTTGATTCTTCCTGTAGGTTGATTTGCTCATTCGTTGTTCGTTATAATAAATACTGCTGTCAGCATGTTTATTTCCTATAAGGTACTTTATGTAGATAGCTGAGGTACCTACATAGCTGTAGGCTAGGGCAACTTAATCCCCTCTAGCAAATAGTTACAAAGAAATTATGGAATGCACTAATCCTTTGAATTAGGAGCCAGTGCTGGGAGTGACTGTAAAGTATTTAAAATTTAGCCATTGCAACTGTAAATAAAGCCACCTTAAGGGGCCTTTTTGATTTAGCTTCTTAACTGACTTCTAGAAGTGAGCTGCGTTATGGGTAGATGATGCAAAGCTTAATGCAAGCATATATAAATACCTGCTGTGTCATGATTTTTCTAAAAATGAACTAATGGAGAAACTGCAATGAAGAGGTGCACTAAGAAGGAGCTTTTATGTACTGACATTAGACTTTGTTCTGTGTTCGCAGATGTGCTATAGAGGAAAAAAAAATGCCTTTTTTTTTTTTTTTTCCTGCGGTGGTGAATTTGTTTTAATCAAGATGTAGGCATACGCTAATTTAGTTTCTGTAATAAGGAAATAAAAATAAAATTTGCAGTATGTGGTGGTGACTCGCATGACTTAAACCCACGTTTTCAGTTTCAAAATAGGAAGAGTTGTGTACTGGGGAAGTACAACTCATCCAGCCCCACTTTGCTCACAGTGAAATATCTCAGGACAAAGAGTCAGTTACTCCTGTACAGAGAAGGTCCTTAGTGTCATTGTAGCATCTGTCTAATCACACAGCATCTGCTGCTATGCTTGGGAGACCCCTACAAAAAGTAGCTGGAATACTTTCCTGATGGTACTGTATCAACATGTGTCTTTTTTTTTTCTTTTAAATTGACATTAAATCACCACCACAGTAGGTGGCTACTGTCCTGCATTCTTAAAAGCTGGGGCTGGAAGTTTCCCTCCTGAATTCTTGTATGCCTGTTTTCAGAAAGGATGGGAAAGATCAAACACAAAGCTGCTGCTTGTTTTTTGAGGTGTCCATGGTTGCAGTATCTAAGCAGCTTACATTCCCCAGATGAAGAGCCTGCAGTATGTGCTCCAGCCTGTTCTTAATGATGGGGTGAAGGCTTTCACAGAGGGCAAGCTGGAGCGGCTGCAGGGGAGGGCAAGCTTTGCCACTAGTTTTGAATGTAACTTAAAAGCGACTGTGTGGTATCTGCAGCCAAGCCTGAAGCTCTGGCTGATCTTTAGCAGAAAGCATGAGACACTCCCTTGAGCTATGAATTCAGGATTCTTGGTCCTGCAGTCATGAAGTGCTTTCATGGAAATAATGACCTTTCAGCAGCCACATGAGCAAAGAGAGGGGAAGAAGCACCAAGCACCTGAGGTAAAAGGACTGATTCTTTGCCCAAAGACCTTAGTAATGCGTCAGTCGTGGCATTTCCTGTGATACCTAATGTTCTGGCCCCAGTTCAACCCCAGAAAGTTGTCTCATGTCTTCCACTCAGTTTTCAGCTGAAACATGCTATTGTATTTTCTGGAGATCTCAATGCTATAAATGATACTCTGATACCTGGTTTTCTCTTGAGTCAGAAAATAGAGGACACATGTCTTTATTTCTGAATTATTTCAGCTATATTTTTATTGTCCATGGTCTCTTATCAAAACGTGTCTCCTTTTGTGCGTGCATAGAGCTGTGCAGACAGGTTTCCTTTCTGGGAGCGGTGCAGCAGGAGCTTCATACAATCCTTTGGTCCCACAAAAGCAACCTGACCTTTGTGAAATGAGCATCGTGCAGCTTGTAGAACCTACCTTGAAAAATGAGCTAATCTTTTGTTTGCAGTCATTTCATTTAGTATTTTTAGTGGATTATATTCGGTGTGCTGATGTGGTTTTGCACCAGATTCGAGAGAGACCTGGTACATGGGAAGCTGGTCACAGGAATGGTGATAGCTGAGGTTATTTCAGCAGCTCTCTGGGTGGTAGGAGTTGGGTTGCAGCAGGAAAAGGTTGCTGCAGTCACTTCCCAACAGCCAGGCCCTTGCTTGTAACTGCCTCTTAAGGATAAAGGGAGCAACACACATGCATGCACAAATAGGCTAGTAAGGATGGTCTCTAGTCCAGGAGAGCAGGTGAGGGGACAGAAATGCAATAGTTGCTCTTGCTGCAGTGGATATCAGAAGACAGCTGTTGACAGCTAATGCTGAGCAGTGTGAGAACGATTTACAGGAGAACAGGAACAAGAATGTGCAATTTGAGCATTATTGCAGAAACCCCGGGTCTTTGGAGTCTGAAAGACCTCATGGTTCATTGGTATTGTCTTGAAATGGCTTTGGGGAGAAACAGAAACAGTATTTGTAAGTGGAGAACTCTATGATCAGCATACTCGCACCCTGATGGAGAAGGGGGACACTGTGGCTCCTGGGGTGGGCTGGTGCAGAGTAGAAAGTTTTGTGACTCTTGCCACGTGAACTAAAACAAACCTATCCACACAGCATTGTGGGTCTTGCTACTGTAACCAGTAGCCCCAGTTTTATTGCTGCACATGATGCCATATGGTATGGAGCATCCCTTGGGTCACCTGGAGGTAGCTGTCCCAGCTATGTTCCCTCCTGGTCTCTTGCCCACCCCCAACCTACATGCTCTGGGACAGAGTGGGAAACAGCGACGGCTTTGATGCTGTGCAAGCACTGCTCAGCAACAGCCCCAGCCCCAACCCTGGGGTGTTACCAGCACTGTTGTAGCCACACGAGCAGAGCAGAGGACTGCGTGGGCTGCTGTGAGGACAGGAAAGGCTGCCCCAGCCAGCAGCAGCCCTCTGCAGCCAGGTTCCTTCACAGTTCCCTTGTCTGTCCTGCAGCTTGCACAGTGTCACTGTAAGAAGACAGGCAATTGAGTTTCTGTCCTCGTGACTGTGCACTTAATATTTTTTTTTCTATCAGGATTTACTGAACTGTAAATTAAGAATTAAATTGCCATGTCCTTGGTATGCAGAAGATGAGGTGGGAGAGGGTGCTGGTGGACCCAGGTGTATTCCCCCAGGGACAGCCACCTCCTGTCCCCCACTCCTCAGGTAAGGGGAAAGTGGCACTTGACCTTTTCTTATGAAAAGCATCATATGATCAAATACTATGCAAAATGCACAAAACACCCCACAGCATCATGAGATAGCAAAGTGCTTTCCAAATTCTACATAAGAAATCAGGAAGGAGGAAGGGGCAGTGAAGCAAAGGGAAAAAAAATGGGTCATTTAAGGTTCCAAAGCAGTACCACAGCAGAGAAAATCCCTCTGCAAAAACTCCTGAAAACCTTGTCCTTTCTGGAAATGTGTTAGAGCCTTGGGCTGACACTGGTGGAGATGGTGCAAGGATTTGGTGCTGGATGGGACCAGCTTTGGAAGGCCACAAGGAAAGCCATGGCTGCTTAAAGCCTAGACAGAGCTAAAGCTCCAGGGGCTGCAGATGCCAAATTTAGGGCAGTAATCCTCAATAAGAGCATCTGCCCTCAGGATTTCTCTGGTTTTGACCCAGTCTGTTCTCCCCCATTGTGCAGCACACCCTGTACACAGCTATAACTGCAACAGGGATTTCCATTGCTTTTTGCCATCATTTCGCTTAGGAAAATTTTACAGTGTTAACTCTTGGCTTTTTCTGAAGGCCACTACAATTTCTGTGGGCAATGGGTAAAACAACTCAGTGACTCTCAAATCCTTGTGAATGCCACAGTGTTACTTCTACCGGCCACTTCAGGCCAGTATCAGGATCTCCCCTGGTTTTGGTATATGGGTGCTTGCCCTTGGTGCCTCTTTGCAGACATTCCTGCAGCTGTTGAGCAAAGTCCTGGAGATGGCAGCAGCAGAATTTGTACCTCTCCCTGCTGCTGGTGCTAAAACACACAGAACTCTGTTCCACTTTCTTGAAGTTCAACATGAATTACGATGTTTGTATTAAAAGCAAGCTGCAGTGTTCCAGGCTTCTGGTTCCAGACCTTTCTCCTTTTCTGCTTTGTATAGTTGCATGCAACATACTGCACTCACGTGCCTCAGGGAACTCATCTCCCCTTCTCTCAGGAGCAATTTCTGTAAGGTGGCCACTATATTTCAAGTTTATCCTTGGGGTCCTTCTGAGCTTGAGAAGAACAGCTGTAGGTACGCTAGTAGAGATCCAATAAACTTCTGTGGGTACAAGGAAGTCAGTGACACAAACACACTCCCAAGCCATGAGCTTGTAGCTAGCAGTACTCTGCAGAGCTCAGTAAAAAAGACTTGTAATGTAAAGTAAAATGTAATGTAAAGTAATGTAATGTACTTGTAATGTAAAGTAAAAAAGCTTGTTTGTAAAGTGGGAACAACATATAATCACTGTTTGTGGTGGGTTGGCCCTGGTTGGATACCCACCAAAGCTGCTCCTTCTCAGATCAACGGGGGAGAGAAAATATAACATGGGTTGAGATATGAACAGAGAGAGAACACTCAACAATTACTATCATGGGAAAAACGGACACAAGTTGGGGAAAATTAATTTATTATCTATCAAACTAGAGTAGGATAATGAGATATAAAAACCAAATCTTAGAACACCTTCCCCTCATCCCTCCCTTCTTCCTGGGCTCAACTTCAGTCCTGATTTTCTCTACTTTCTCCCCTCCAGCAGCACAGAGGGATGGGGAATGGGGGTTGTCCTCAGTTTGTCACTTGTTTTCTCTCCCACTCCCTCCTCCTCTGGGGGAGGACTCCACGCACTCCTCCCTTGCTCCTGTATGTGGTCCCAGTATGTGTATCACAGTTATTAGACAGTGGCAATAGTGAGTGACAGCTCCTGTATGTGTATCACAGTCCTCCATGAACTTCTCCAGTATGACTCCTTCCCATAGGCTGCAGTTCTTCAAGAACTGCTCCAGCATGTGTCTCTTCCATGGGCTGCCATCCCTCAGGAACAGGCTGCTCCAGTGTGGGTCCTCCACAGGGTCACAAGTCTTGCCAGCAAACTTACTCCATGTGTGCTCCTTTTTCCACAGGTCAACAGGTCCTGCCAGGAGCCTGCTCCAATGCAGGCTTCCCATGGGGTCATGGCATCCACCTGCTCCGGCACAGGGCCATCCATGAGCTGCAGGTGGATATCTGCTCCACTATTGACCCCCATGGGCTGCAGGGGGACAACCTGCTTCACCATGGTCTTCACCACAGACTGCAGGTGAATCTCTGCTCCAGCAGCTGGAGCACCTTCTCCCCCTCCTTGTTCACTGGCCTTAGTGTCTACAGAGTTGTTTCTCTCACATATTCTCACTCCTCCCTCTGGATGCAGTTGCTATTGCACAGGGTTGTTTTGAGCAACTGGGTGAAGTCCTATGGCTTACGTTAAGCCAGAAATGGCTGTAAAGTCTTTTCTAAGTCTGACTTAGAAAAGTTAGTTTTCTAAGTCTGACTTAGAAAACAGTCTAACTGTTAATTTAGCCCTTGAATTTAGTTACATATTTCAAAGACACTCTGCAAACTACCCCTGTTACATGACCTAAAGGGAAAGCTGTAATCATGCTGGCAGTGAGAAGGTAAAAATGAGCCCAATGAAGCAAAGTGATAGTAGTACCCAGAGAAAATTTAAGCTCAAAAATCACAAATGAAAAGTATCACTGCATGATGGCTGCTAGTCATTGACTTCCAAGAGTTTGTGTTCTGGCTTGGAAAATGCTGATTTATAAAACATTTAAACAACAACAACCGTTCTTACTCTGGAGGAAGTCCAAGCTCCTATTAAACGCCATTAGATTCAAAAGAAAGCAGGTTTTTTTTATGAGGATGACGGTACAGATTTTGATGAAGGCATTTTAAAGAGTGCCTTGCCGTCTGACTACAGCCAGTCTGTGTGGAAGCAAGGAGTCACCTTGCCTATGATCCTCTTGCAGGTCATGTTCAGGAGAAGAGCCTGGGGGCAGCGGGGAAGAAATCCCAAAGGAGGGAAGCCTATTACCATCGAGTCTCTGCAACATGCCACTTTCTCCCCACCCTTTATTGGCACTGAGGAAGTGTCTGTGCCAAGATGACCTCAAGCTCTTTGACTTTTTTCAGTTAGATTGATTCTTTCCCTTCAACCATTTACTAGGTTGGACTATAGGCCTTCCTGTCTGTTCCCATCCATGCATGCACAGGCAATGCAGGACATCTAATCCCTGCCAGTTTACTCACAACATGGGCATTCAGAGGCCAAGAACTTGCAGTATTTTTCTTGGCGGTGTAAGGGACTGGGATTCCTTGCCCAGAAACCATCACACAGCTGCCTAATGAAAAACAGGAAAAACTTCCAGAAAAAAACCCTCTCCACCGAGGGGAAGCAGGGCTTGGCATCACCCACGGTTTCATACCCTTCACCCTACCCTGCAGCATTCCTGTGCGTTACTCATCCCTCTGGCATCAGCTACAGCTTGTCTGATTTCAAACAGGAACAGAACAGAGAGTTGCCTGGGAGGTTACTGAAGGGAGGCCAAGCCCCCAGTCGGCTCTCCAGACCCCCTCCCAGTTTAGGTGAGCAGGAGACGTGGCTGTGTAGTACTTTATTCCACACACAAACCGGACTACTGGGTACAAACCTCTTCTGCCTGTAATTTCTCTCCCTGGCAGGGTGAACCAGAGCAATGCAGTCTAAACCCTGATACAATCCCTAAGCTGCGTACGGCAGCGTTAGCATCGCCAGCAAAGCCAAACACTCTGGCACAGAGAGTGGAAAACCAGCCAGGGCCCTCACTGGGGTTCTCACAGTGCAGGCAGGGATGAGGTTGGCAACGGCTCACTGCTAAGCCCAGGGCCAGCCCTAGATGGCCTCCTAAGTTAAGAGGCAAGACAGTTAGCTAGAGAGAGAAAATAACTGTTCTCTGGGGAATAAAAAGGAGCCAGAGCCACAGCGGTATTTCTGGTCTGAATCCTCTGTGGATTTTGGCCCAAGTTTCCATTCATGGGCTTATCCCCAGTCCACGCAACCAATGCAAACCTCTTCACATCCTGGTGTCACGGTGGAGTTGCTCAGCAGAGCAGCTACGGTGACTTTGCAGCCCTCGCCTGATGCTTTGCCCCAGGGAAAGGGTGAGGGGGAGCTGAGGCTGGTGATGGGGATGTCCAGGGGACACTCCGGACAGGAGTCCTCTGGGCAGATGTGCTGTGTAAATGTCCTACAAGCAGGGCAGACCTGCTGGGTGTCTTTAAAGGGTATGCCATAGCACAGGCTGGAAAATAGGCCAGCTTGTCCCTTCCAGACATTCATTTCAGCTGCACAATTGCACTGCTGGGAGCAAAATTGCCACTGTCTAAAGTAAAATGTGTAACATCCAAGTGCTTCTGGACATAACACATCCTGAACAGACATGGGAGGTGAAGAACAGAATTCCACTTTCAAATGCAGTTAGATCTTGTTCTTAAAATAATCACTTATAGACAACAAACTTCACTTGGTGTTTTAAAAACCTGTCGGGGCATCCTCAGAGAATGACACAAAATAACATATTTCAGATTATGGCACAGCCTGACTGGCTCAAATTGCACAAATTGCACTGCTTCTGCTGGGTGAGGGATGGGGCCACTTTCAGAGGTGCACACCAGAGCTCCAGAAGGGAATGTTCATGGATGTCTGGAAACTTACTCCTACTGTCTGCTTCCCAGTCATCCCAGCACACAGTGTCGTCAG
Organism: Actenoides lindsayi; assembly: GCA_025331215.1. Classification (NCBI taxonomy): domain Eukaryota; kingdom Metazoa; phylum Chordata; class Aves; order Coraciiformes; family Alcedinidae; genus Actenoides; species Actenoides lindsayi. The sequence goes on from WTSP01016062.1 coordinate 42,416, forward strand.
TCTCCCATTCTCACTCAGGCTGTGAGGGTTCAAGGGGGTGCTGGTGGACGAGAAGCTGGACATGAGCAGACAGTGAGCGCTTGCACTGGAAGGCCAATCGCATCCTGGTCTGCATCAAAAGGACCATGGCCAGCAGATCAAGACAGGTGATTCTGCCACTTTACTCTGCTCTGGTGAGACCTCACCTGGAGTACTGTGTCCAGTTCTGGAGTCCTCAGTACAGGAGGGACATGGACTTGATGGATTGGGTCCAGAGGAGGGCCACGAAGATGATCAGGGGGCTGGAACACCTCTCCTACAAGGACAGACTGAGGGAGCAGGGGATGTTCAGCCTGGAGAAGAAAAGGCTCCAGGGAGACCTACTAGCAATCTTCCAGTACCTGAAGGGGCCCTACAAGAAGGCTGGAAAGGGACTGTTTACAAAAGGCCTGCAGTGACAGGATGAGAGGCAATACTTTTAAACTAGAGAAGAGTAGATTTAGATTGGGTGTTAGAAACAAGTTCTTTACCACGAGGGTGGTGGAACACTGGGACAGGTTGCCCAGGGAGGTAGCTGAGGCCCCATTCCTGGAGATATTCAAGGTGAGGTTTGACAAGGCTCTAATCTAATCTAATTGAGGATGTCCCTGATCGTTGCAGGGGGACAGACTAGATGACCTTTAGAGGTTCCTTCTGGCCTAAACCATTCTATGATTCTATGATACTATGACATGGTGTGTCTATGAGAGGAGAGGGTGGCCCTGTGGTTCATTTTGGTCCCACTGGCTGTGACTCTGCCTTCCAGCAACAGTGGTATGTTGCCATGAGCTGATAAAATGTGATGCTTGCCCTGTATCCAAACCCAGCACTAGGACAAGATGTTATTTCTCATCCGACTTTGTGAAATCAAACAAATTTCTGCCTTCTGTGCTCCTGTTTGTACAAAGCTCTGTCGTGGTTTTCAAGATATACCAGGGCAAGGAGGTCTCTAAGGGAGAGGAACTCTACCTTCAGGACCGTGCTGTCTAGAGGGGACAATCTGCCAGACACATCACCACTCAGGACATCAACAGAACTAGTTTCTGTTTCCAGCTCAGCTTCCATCCTGAAAGGGAGGTTTTATCTCCCTTTTGTCCTAATGCAGCCAACAGTTTGTAGTGTGAAAACTCTGGTGCCGAGCACGTTTGCTGTTGCAATGATATGCTACAATACTGCACTGTCAGATCCTCCCATTGACATGTGGCAACCGGAGGCATGAAGCTTGTCTAGAATGGCCTGCGGGATGATGTGGTGTGGTGAGTCTGATGCTCTAATTGCAGTTAAAGTTATGATTGATTTTATCATCAAACTGCTCTGTATGTTTCCTTGGCCATGCCCAGAAGTTTGAGAGAGGTGACATAGTGACAGCCTTGCCTATCCAATTTCCTATCTTTTATCATGAACAAAAACAGAGTATGTATAAACTTGGTCTGTACTAGCTAATTCCTTTTAAACAACTTTTACTGATGGAGCTTACTGGTAGTAAGGACTCAAAATCAGCCAGATCTCTGTTTATCTGACACCTACCATGAAAAGACATCTGTGGGCTGTGTCCTGGGACAACACAGGTGGCAAGTGCCTCCCAGGGGACATTACAGACAGTGATGAAATCACTAAATACTAGTGTTGTGTCTTCATGGCATACCTCCAGTTGCAGATCTGCTGCTATGACAGGCCCTAGAGCAGGAGATAGTGTTTCAGCTGCTACTTTCAAAAGATCTTTCAGTGGGGTAGGAAACACTGACATAGCAACAAATTCCCACTTTTGCGACCTGACTGATGATTTCTGTGGGGATATGAACGGGGAAAATCTGAATTCACATGTATCCAGTAAATCCCAGCTATTCTGTCCATGAGCTCTCCCTGCTCTGAGAAGCAAACCTGAACAAGTTCCTCTTTGCAGTTCCTCTTGAATAGGTTCAGCTTTGAAAAGGCTGGGGAAAAGGAAAAAGGCTGGTTTCATCATTACCTCCCTCTTTTCCAGTCTTACCTCCTTCTCCAGGAACAGCCCCCCATCTCCCTCTCTCTCCCCAGATAGGATATCTCCATGGTTAAATCCCCTGTCCAACTGCTTGCTTTGCCTCTGCATAAAGTCTGCCTCCTTATTTTACCCTGCCTGCCTGGCTCAGAGGAAGGCAGCTGCCTGCCCCTCTGCACCTGCATGTCAGCAACCTCACACTCTAAGGATGCAAAGTGGGATGCTGTCATGGTTTAGGGTCAGGGTGGCCCCTTAGACCTATAACAGACACTCTCTGTTAACCCCTCTCCTTCCCCAAAGGGGAAGAGAAAGGAAATAAGGGAGAGAGACTTAGCGATTAGAAAAGGAAACTAGAATAGCTTTAATGAAAATTAAAATAATAATAGTAAAAATGAAATATGTGCAAATATATACAAAACCAGTATGGAACCCAACTCCCCTGATGGTAATTCCATCACCGTCACCACTGATGCTGTGGAGCAGGCAACGGGGGAGTCCCAGACTGGGCCCCGCAGCAGACGGGAGCTGTGTTCAGGAGCTGGATTCTGGTACTGGATTCAGGATCAAAGGCAGAATGCTTGGATGCTCTGAGGAAGGAACCAAAAGAGAACCTGAGCCAAACCAAGCAAAGCTGTCTGATCCAATAGGGAAGAAGAGCCACAGACTCTACACATCCCTCAGCTTTATATTGAATATGATGTATATGGGCTGGAATCCCTCGTTGGTCAGTTCAGGGTCACCTGTCCTGTCCACTTCTCCCTGCAGGTGCAGCCTTTCACTTTTCTGCACCCCCCAATGTGGTACACAAGATCCAGCAGTGGCCTTGGTCTGC
>WTSP01016062.1:59090-72157 GCA_025331215.1 Actenoides lindsayi
CAGTTTCTAACCCAGCGAAGAGTCCTCCTGTCTATGCCATGACCTGCCAGCTTCTCCAGCAGAATGCTGTGGGAAACAGTGTCAAAAAAGCTTGATGCATTCTGGGCTTTACCAGGAATGAAAATTGTACACATACAGTCCATAGGGCAAAAACTGAGTTCAAATAGCCAAGCTTCGTTTTTCTAGAAGCCTTTACCCCTGTTTAAGCTAAAACAGATGAACATCTTTACTGTGCCCAACCTGGGCAGGTTGCTGGCACAGTTGTGAGTGTGTGTTTTTAGGTGGGGGATGCTGTACTGTGATCATGAACTAGGGATGTATATTTTATAAAGCTAATGTTATGCACATAATTCATCCGAGGATCATAAGCTTCCCCTGCTGATTCACGACAAAATACACACTATGTGTTGTAGAGTTTAATGGTGCAGTAAGAAACACCAATTAATGTACCTATTAACCACAGGAACTAGTCTGTGGTGCTAATGGACACAGAGTTCAAAGCCTTTCAGTGCCTGTGTGGCCCATCCTGCCACCCCTGGGGACAGTCATCCTTTAAATCCTGGGTTCTGTGAACACTAAGCCTCCTCATCAGAGTGATGCTCCAAATCAAATCAGATGACTAGCAGAGGCTAGGCTTGGGGAAAGGGCAGGCGAAGGGCAAGCACTGCATCTTGAAATAAAGTGCAGGATCCAAAGATAACAAAGCTATCCGTTGGAATCAGGAGAGGCAGTTAACAATCCTGCCCCCAGGTTGTGGCCCAGGGGAGCTCCTCACTGACAGGTCAGGACCTCACCGCAGCAGGCACAGTCCAAACACAGCTGAGAAAGCGCTGTGCCACATCAGCCTGCCTTTGCCCTTTGGGCATTCTCAGGGCCAACACACATTCTAGGCTTCTATGTCCAAAACTGGCCAGCTATTATTGACAGAAACCCACTTTCTCACTTTCCTTTAAAGAAGACATCTCTCCGCTATCAAAAGGGGGAGTTAGGCTCAGTTAGTCTGCAGTGCTGATCTTAATGCGCTTCGTGCTGCTGCCGTTATTAGACAAGCCTTTACCATGTGGGTGGAAGCAGAAAAGCTGCCAAGAGCTAGAAGACAAATAAGAAACTATGTGAAGAATGGGGATTTCTGATGAGAGCCTCTAATGATGAATCCCCTGCTACTATGCTCATGAGAACAAGGCCAGAAGTCTCAGCTCTGAGCTCCGTTCCTCTGCCATCAGCGCACTCACTGCAGGGTTGGAGCAGAAATGCAATGCTTATAAAAAGGGACACAATCAACGATCCATACAAGGGATGTAACAAGGCAAGTACCTTGTCAAAATAATATGAGGAGGAGCAGTTATAATAAAAAGCAAGTAGGCCTTGTTGATGCTATTTTTTTCTTTTTCCCCCTCATAAAAGTAGGTTGAAGAAACAGAGATACATCAAAGCTGACAGCTTATTGAATTTGGCAGCAGTTCAAAGCTAGAACCTCTTGTTCATGCTGTGCAGAGTTCGCACCCGCAGTCTTCAAGTGGTGCAGGACGAGGAGCAGAGATGCCTCGTACAGAATAGAGAGGAACTGATTATTCTTCCGAAGTTTCAGAAGATGCTCTATGCAGCCCCCAGCACAGAAAATAAACACATTCAGCATGAAACTGCTGTAATAAAATAACAAAACCCTGAGAGTTAAGGCTGGCAGGTGGCATAAAGGAATTATTTTTTAAAACACACTCCATTGAGCCTCTAATGCTTCTCCTGGTATATAACAAAAAGACAAGAAGATCTGTTTACAAAGCCCATCCACGCATGTTAAGTCCACACAAAAAGCTCTGCTGAAGTGAAAGGTGAGGAGGGTGTGAGAATACTGCCTATGCTGCAGCTAAAGCTTCGAAGTGTTTTTTCTCAGCAACAACAGCATCCAGAATTTAGCGCATTTCAGCAATAAGTAGGAGCTCAGACAATTTTTAACTTGTCTAATTATAGCATGTTGGTAGTGATACTATAATTATGAGAACAGAAGCAGTCTCATACATATGCCTAGAAGAGCTTCCGATGCCAAGGAGATCTGTTAGCAAGGCTAAGTGTCCCTGGTAAACACTGAACTAATTTAGTTCTTGTTAAAATATATGTAAAGGCTCAGACACCTAAGTGGTCCCTGCAGCTGAACAAGTCACTGTGCAGGAGCAGCGGCTAAAAGCTCTCACACCCCAGCAAAAGCAAAGCGTGCTAGCTTCGATCTGCAAAGATTTAAGCTGATGTACTTCATCTCATTTCCCACAGGAAGTAAGAGAAGAAACAACTTATTTCCGTGCTTGAAGTGATGTGGTAACTCATTAAACAGCAGCAACCTGGCATTTCTGAGCTCCAGCTGTTTCATCCTGACACAGAGAAGCCATCCCAGAGATGAAAGGGTCCGGGGACATCCCACGGCAGCTGTTCCCACACAGAGGCTGGAAGCAGCAGTGAACAAACCACAGCGACTGCTCAGAAGTTTTTGGTCCTTCCCATGTTTTCATGAAATATGTGATAATAAGGGGGCCTTAAGGAAGGAACCTTACAAGGCTGACGTGAGCTGAAGGTCCAGAAAGTCTGGGATCACCCAGCTGAAGTGAAACAGACCTTAAGATACTTAATATCTTTCTTATTTTAATAGACAATCTGAAACAGAAGTGAAAGAAACTCCTGTGAGTCTTCGCCTTTGTCACACTGCAGGAGATAGTGGCACTAAATACAAGCTATTCGCTTTGCACTACTGCAAAATTCAAATAAATTGCCAATTTTTATATATTTGCGGTTCTTCAGTCAATTTTTCAGAGCACAAAAGACCCACTTCTCGTTTCTGTTTGAAAACACAAGAAAAATCTGAAGTTGGATATATGTTGCTATCGCTTTCAATTTTAGAAAAGTTCAGTGTGTAAAATTACTCCAACAGTAAAAAGAAAACAGCTATTAGTCCAACCACACAAAATTACTTCCTTTTAAATGAGAAAAAGACATTTACAAGAATACAGAATTCCTCTCAATTTGATTAGATAAAAACTTGGTGTTTAAAATCATCAAATAGTAATGGTACAGCTATTAGACATTGATACAGCCAAACCAGAGAACAAGATCAAGTTCAGAAACAGAATCTTTTATCACAGAAAACACTGAAAAGTTACAAAACTGTAACTGGACTCAAAAAGAGGAACTTGCCTCCTTTAAAAAGTGGAGTCTCCTTCTCTGGAGACTTTCAAGACCTGCCTGGATCTGTTCCTGTGTGGCCTGCCCTAGGTCTTCCTGCTCTGGCAGGGGGGGTTGGACTCAATCATATCCAGAGGTCCCTTCCAACCCCTACCATTCTATGTTCTATGATTTTATGAAAATGGAGCTATCTGAGAAAAATAAGGAGAGACAAAGAAACTCCAAGGACCTGGTGTGGTATTTTCATAGAAGTGGCTGCTCACAGGTGTAGATATACTAGCCTTCTACTCAGGGAAGCAGTCAACACAACCCACATCATGTCATCAGCACACTGATGGATATTGATGTGAGAGGCCAGTACACATAATAGTGTAGTCATGCCATCCTCCTACAGCTTTTCAAATAAACCAATAAATGCAAGAAACCCTAATAATTGTCACTGAGACTGTGCAAGTACTAAAGTGAAAATTTGTGTCAAAAGGACTGGAAACAAAGATTGCTGCAGGTTTAGCAGACTACAGCTTGGAAATATCACAAATGCAAAAAATTACGCAAGCAGGAAACTGGAATTAAGATTATAGACCGAATTCTGTACCAGAGGCACAGGAGAAATGTTAGGTGTCATCAAAGTAGGTGTAAGGCTTAATGAAAAACTGTAACACTAAAAAGGACTGTAAACTCAAATGCATTTGTCCATAAAAGAAGAGGCTTTGGGGAAATATCACCTCAGCAGCATGAAAAAAATACTTCTGGAGGCAAACCCAAGTGTATTAAGATATTGTTTTCATGCTGAAGTTATAAGTAGTCACTTCTTATTTTTAGTTGCTGTTATTATTGGTATCTCTTTGGTTAAAGGACTTCTGAGGGGGCAGTGGGTTCAAGATGAAAGTAATGAGACTGACCAGGGAATTTTTTCAATATAATTTATTTTCAAAATTACATCAGGCTTGTTTCTTTGAACAACAGCAGTATCATGCCCCCAGAGACAGCAGCCTCTGCTCCAAGTGAGAACTCTTCTTTCCCAGGACCCCACCAAGACCTCCTGTGGACTTGAACACGAGGCCTTGGTTGGTAGTTGCAATCTCAACCTCTACACTTGGGATATGGTGTTCTGTGCGGCTGGGGATGTTCATTGTGTCTGCTAACCTTGCACAGCAGGAAGAATTTAGTATCTTTGGCTATGCTCAGGAAAAGGAAAATCTCACTGTGCCTAAGGGTGAGGAAAGGATTTGAGCTCCTTTAAGACCTTTGCTTACTTATGACCTCATGATGAGCCTGTGATACCTCTCTGAGAGCTACAAGGACTGTACCCAATCTTCCCTTAGAGCTCCTCGGGTCATTATCAAAGTGATTCCGGGGGAGGGGGGGGTGGTGGGGTGGGGGTGTGAAACATTTGTATACCCTTCTCCTATCTCTTAAATACTTGAGGTCCACTCCCCACATAGTGTGAAAGAGTCCATATCCTGAGGAGTTTACAGTGTAAGTGGTCAAAACAGGCACAGAGCGAGGGAGGAAGAATATCCACCATTATTTATCTCAGTGTCTACATATATCCAGTATTGTTCTCAGCTGGGATAAAAAATGCATTCCTGAGAGAATAAAAGCCAAACCACCCCTCCTTCCCAGAAAAAAACAAACTATTTTTCATCTAACAAGAAGCAAGCTTATTCTAAAATATCCCAGACACAAAAACTGGCCTGGACTGGTGGCTATATGACTCTCCAGAGATTATTCCCAATAGCTGACAGGGTGCTGCTGATAGCCCACAGCCAGGGAACCCACCCAGGGTCTCCTCACAATTCTCCTGAGGTTAGCAGCAGGACTGGAAACATTGACAGCAGCCACTGGTTTGGGTGGCTCACTTTTCATCTGCACATCTTCAGAGGGCCCCTTGAAGATGGTCAGTGAGAAGGTGGAAAACCCTAAAACACTGGTTATTTTGAATGTTTAATCTTTAACTTGGCATTTTTTTTCCCAATTGCCTGTAAAATACATTCCCAGACTTCTTTCTTTGCAGGAAGGAAGAAGCGAAGCAGAGGTCCCAAGAAGGCTGCAGAAACCACAGGGCAAAGGCAGGTTCTGCCTTCCCAGGTGAGAGCTGGAACATTCCTTAGAAGTGGAAAAAGACACCTGAACACTTCATATTAGGCAAAAAAGGTTACTCTTGCCTTGGGATGTGGGCTGAGCAAGGAACAGAGACAGCACATTGGATCTGCAGTGAAGGAGGAAGGCAGGCAGAGCAGGGCTCAGCATTGTCTACTGAGGCTTTAGTATCGTGCAGCCAGGAAGGGACTCTTCAGTCTGGTCTGCACAGATAGGGATCCCGCAACAAAACAGACTATTAAAATTGTGTGCAATAGTTTTAACTCAGGACAAACGTCCAGGTACAATGGTTTTCCAAAACACAGAAAAGATCTGTGAACATTTATGATTGGAAGAGGAAATGAGCCATAGCAGGATCTGAGTGATCTGTAGGGAAACAGCCTCCTCAAAAACTTGTCTGCAGTAATGACTTAATAACTATCCTGACCATCAGGGAAGAGTTGGTGCCACGAAGTTCAGTAACAAGGCAGTCTGAATGGACTTACTATGTGAAAAATTCCAACACTGAATGACAACCATTCAGATTCATGTTCACTTTTTCATATAAATCAGAGCATTTATGAAAATGCTTTCCCTCATCTCTTCTTTTGCATTAAGAGAGCACAATTTATTGTTTGCTCTAAGCAGTGAGACAATGTTTTCTCTCAACAACGGGATTATGTCAAACAGTTTACACTGGCTATGATTAAATAGAAAGGGATATGGAGCATGGCACATGAAGAGGGATCGCAGAATGCTGCCCTTAACTGCTCCTCCAAAGCAGAACATCTAATACTTTTAATGGAAATACAGTGTTGTACTCCTTCCAGCTCCATTATACTGAGTAATGTGACAGGTCCAAGTCCCAGTCCCACTAGTTTTGAGATAAAGCAGAAAAATTGGTGACAAGTTGCAGTGGACAACGATGGGTTTATGATGTTCTTTTGGAAGAATGAACATTATTTTGAAGGATTAGATGTTGTAATCTATACAGTAAGTCAACACAAAGGCACAGGAACAGGAACAGGAAAGGAGCAGACACCCAATTACTAATGCAAAATAATGCAACTTATACTTTATTCACCCTACTGTGATTACCCTTAGCTCTTGTAAAATCACTCTACAGCAGGAGAAGATGCTTGCTAGATGAAGTGATAATACACTTTCCCCCTTGAAGAGCTTCTACTCTTAACTGCAGATGTGCCCAACTCATGAGGGAAATACACAAATTCAGGCAGGGAAAGGGAGAGCAGGGCCAGGCTCCAGAGCTCTCCGGGGTCACAGCAGGGACAGCAAGACAAAGGCGTACCAGGGCCAGATGCAGACAAGGTATGGTTTGAGCACAGGGATGTAAATGAGACACTCCTGACTGCCACTTCTACCGTAGACACTGACAAAGAGGAGACAGACTGAGGAGGAGGACCCATGGGCACGACTCATGTGGGTTAGCTGAGCATCTTGTGCCTCTGGGTTAAGTGACCACTTCCTTCATGCCCATTTTGAAACTACCGGCTCCTCTACTACCTGCTCCTCAGAAACACCTTTTAATTCTCTTTGCGTCTCCTATTAGCAGCCCCAGCAGCCACCAGTGACAGCTGTTTACAGTGTCATAGGGGCAAAACAGCTAGTACATATTGGCAAGATTACTGGGGGTTGCTATTTTCTCAGACTGGGGCAGTTAAAGCTCTAGCAGCCAGTAGACAACACCAAATAAAAATGCACACATCCCAAGTAACTAAGGTTAGCAACATTGACAAGGGTGGGCTTTAATCAAATTTTCTTTTTGAGATGATGAACAGCATGGTGAGGGAGAAAAATATACTAACACCGACGGCAGAGAAAACTTCCTAATTACTTGACCTATTTGGCAAGAAACAAAATTATTTTGCTTTTGTGGGACACTGACCAAATATTTTGGATAATCCTGGCTTTTAAAATACACTGCAAGTTTGGTGAGTCAGTGCAGGCTTTCAGTCCTGTCACACCGCAAGGAGATGTAAGAAGAGGAAGAGGAAATGCAGAAAAGTAACTGCTGTTAATGTAAAACGCGTGAAATTGGATTATAAACATAGTTAGGGCCAAAAACCTGCCTCTCCACTCTAACTTGGGAGAATTTTGCCCTCAGTGCCAGAGAGCAAAAAACACTTCAAAAGTTAACACTAGTTTGTAACGCGATCATACCTCCGAACAGAGAGTTAAGTGTGTTCACACCAGTTTTGTGTTGGAATCTCAAAATAGTAGCTTCATCCAGCCACTTGCTTATGAGACCTGCCAAGCACAAAATTGTGACGAAAACCTCAGTTGGAAGCTTTTTCTACAAAGATCAAATACTTAAAAACTAAGACAAAGTTGTACAAACAGCACGAAACATTCGTGGTTTGCACTACAGAAGTAAATGCCGTATTCAGAAGAGGCAAATGCTGAAATTTCAAGCCTGATACTTTAGTCCAGTATTTGATTTAAAGAGAACAGTAATCGCATCCCACTTAGCTTGCTGATAAAGAACATGGAGCTGACACAATCAGGCTGGAGGGAAGCCAAGGCAAACCCAGGCACAACTGAAAATTCCCATTAAGATGACTGAGTGGCAAGCAATGGTTATTTATTCTAATCAATTTGTTAATTTATTTCTGGAAAACCTGAATTAATTAGTTTCTAATCAAAACAAGGACCTATTCATTAGAGTGTGTATGATGAATCACTACTAAGTAGGCATAGGTCAGATTTTGAATAGATTTTTTAAAAAGAAGAGAGATTTGGTAGTTCACCCCCTCAAAGGAAGACCATTCAGTCTCATCTCCCTGCAACACATTTCCACCACTTTATCCATGCTAATTTCAAACACCACATTGATGGACCTCCTAATTTAAACTCTTTTGTCTCCCCAGTACTGTAGCCCTAACTGGCTCTTCACTCCACTTGTTCCAGCTCTTCTCCTCCTACCCGTACACCCAAACACTAGCATCCATTTAACCTCTTTTCTTTGCTTACCACAGATTTAGTGAGGATAACCATATCTGCTGAGGCCTCTCAGCACATCTGCTGCTGCTACCTAGGCCAGGTCACTTAGGACTTGGCTTTCCACAGTGCTCAGATTCTGTCTCTTCTCTCTCAAAAAGCAGGATTACAATAGTCATAGAATCATAGAATGGTTTGTGTTGGAAGGGACTTTAAAGATCATCATCTAGTTCAACCACCCTGCCATGGGCAGGGACACCTTCCACTAGATCAGGTTGCCGAAAGCACCACCCAACCTGGCCTTGAACACTTCAGGGAGGGAGCATCCACAGCTTCTCTGGACAACCTGTTCCAATGCCTCAAGACCCTCACAGTTAAGAGTTTCTTCCTAGTATCTAATCTAAATCTACTCTCTTTCAGTTTAAAACTGTTACCCTTCATCCTATCACTACACTCCCTGATAAAGAGTTCCTCCCCATCTTTCCTGTAGGCCCTCTTTAAGTACTGGAAGACTGCTCTAAGGTCTCCCTGGAGCCTTCCCTTCTTCAAGTTAAAGAACTCCAGATATCTCAGCCTGTCATCATAGCAGAGGCGCTCCAGTCCTCTGATCATTTTTGTGACCCTTCTCTGGACCTGCTGAAGCAGGTCCATGTATTTCTTATGCTGAGGGCACCAGAGCTGGATGCAGTATTCAGATGGGGTCTCACCAGAGCAGAGTAGAGGTGCAGAATCACCTCCCCTGGTGTGCTGAACACACTCTCTTGATGCAGCCCAAGGTGTGATTGGCTTTCTGGGCTGCCAGGGCACATTGCTGGCTCATATACAGTATTTCATCCACCAACACTCCCAAATTCTTCTCCGCAGTGCTGTTCCCAAATCACTCATCACCCAGCCTGTATTTGTGCTTGGGATTTCCCCAACTCAAGTGCAGGACCTTGCACCTGACCTTGTTGAACCTCATGAGCTTCACACAAGGCCACTTCTTAAGCCTGTCAAGGTCCCTCTGGATGGCATCCCTTCCCTCCAGCATGTCAACTACACCACACAGCTTGGTGTCATTGGCAGACTTACTGAGGGTGCACTCAATCACACTGTCCATGTCACCACAAAGATGTTAAGATGGCACTGATCCCATTACCAATCCCCAAGGAACTCCACTCACTACTGGTCTCTACTCAGACATCAAGTCGTTGACCACAACCATCCAGCCAATTCCTTATCCACTGCGTGGTGCACCCATCAAATCCACGTCTCTCCAATTTAGAGACAAGTCATGAGACACAGGTAAAAATTAAATGCAAGGTATAACATTTTAAAGCTGCTTTAGCAATCTTTCTGCTTAAATCCGTAATAATGTTTAATTAGACTTTCTCTGAACTCTAGCCTCATTGATCCTTCTCTGATAATGAGATCTCTGAAGCTCATCCTGAACAAACATACCGGCAGCAATTTCATCAGCATTTGGTGGAGAGGCCAACAGCAATGTCTTCACTCTTGACCAACTTGCAGACATACCAAGGGGACAGGTACAACATTGAGGCTCAGTACACCTGCAGCCCAGAACTACGCTGGCCAGACCCTATCCCTCATTAAATGCCAAACATTTAATGCCAAAATATTTGGCATTGTTTGTTTAGTTCTCATGAATGGGTAATTCTGACATGACACTTCCCATACCATGACCTTGCTTCTCCTCTCTGGTAGTAGCGTGAGCACTTTGGAGAGGCTGGGAGACGGAAGAACCAGCAGCTCCATAAACAGGCAGAGAGTCTCTCACTGGAGCTGAAGTCCCCCCCAGATTAAACCCTTCCCCCACCAGCAGCTGTGTCCCCCCTCTCCAATGCCAGCTACTTGACACACAGGGTGCCCAGAGCCTCACTAAAACCCTACCACCAAGCAAGGAGAGCAAGCTCTGCAGTGGAGGGAGGTGAAGTGGGTGCACACCAGCCTCTGGCAGGCCCTGGGCATGCTCCTCTGCCTTTTGGCACTGCATGGGCAGGGGGACACGTGGCACGAGTGCCAGGCAGCAGAACATCCCTCCCACACCAGTGCCACTTTCCAGCTACCATCTTGCCTCTCTGCCTACACTCTCTATGTCCCACTCCACTGCTTTTTACATTTGAAGTTGCAACTGTTCTTTTTTGTTATTTTTTTTTAAGCGCCAGATTGAGTCTTAATTATTTAAGCATCTTCCAGATTTAGAAAGCTGTTCTGGCTGTGAAAGTAACACTTGGTGCAATCACCTCTCATCAATAATCCATGGAAACAAATGTGTACGCCTGTGGGGAAGCAACCTTATTTAAAGCACATTGAAAAGTCAAGTTCAGATTTACAGATGTTAAAAGATCTAATGCTGGTCACATTTCAGTGAGCTCAGGACATTTTAGTTGAGGTGAGAAAAAACAGGATTTGTGCCTTATTCCATTAATTTTGCTAGGAGCAAGATTGCTTGACTCCTCTCAACCGAGAAGGGATCCAAACCACAAACTTGGTCACGGGGCTGTCAGGAAGGTGTACACACTCCCGAGTTGTGCTGGCTTCTGGTTTTTTTTTCCTGGAGTGTTAAAGCGCACAGGCAAGGACAGCTGTGAGTGCTCGTACCTTATGGAAAACTGCTACAAAACCTCCAATCACACTCACAAAAATTATATAGGGGTTTGGTACTTCGAAGAAAAAGGGAAATGGAGACTTTGGCTTGAAAAAAAACCCACCCCACCCCAACCCAAAAAGCATTCCTATTAACATCTTGCTCTAATAAATAAGATTAAACAAAAACTATGGCATAGCCTCGATGCCTACCTTGGATATTTTTTTCTTTGTCCCATTAGGAGTTTAAGGGAGATTGTTTCCAATCCCACTGGGCAAACATGCCGTGTTATCATATTGCCTGTTTCCAGCCCACTGTCACCTCTGGGGACCTCTGGGGACTGTTTGCACACTGAGTTTCAAGCAGGCTAGGTGACGTTGCAATGCATGGCTTCAGCTAAATGACCACGGACACGGGACCGGTGTATTACTGCCCAGGAGAAGCTACAGGATGTTGGGCTGGCACGGTTAGCCTTGGCTTCACCTATACGTTTGCCTTCTATAGCCGCAATGGAAGCTCCTGGAAACCTTTTTTCCTCCAGCTTTCTGAAACTGCTGACTGCTTCCCATGGAGTGCAGACACCTGATCCTGAATAAAACCTGTACAAATTGCTGCTCGACTCCTCTCCTTTGCAAATCACAGCTGCTCTTTATTTATGTAACATTGTCATTTCATTAGCGAAGAGTTGGAACAAACTTAGGGAAAAAAAATAAATTTAAAAGGTCATCTTCCAGTACCAGGGAGTACATGAGAGAGGGAAAGAAACAAACTGTTTTCTTTCCATCGGCCATACTAACGCCAAGGCACCTTCACTATTGTCCCGTTGGGACCTCATGGAGCTAACAAAGCCTCTGGAGCCGGTAAAGGGGATTTTTCCCTCTCTGTTGACTGGCCTGGACGTTGGAGAGGAGCCAAAGAGACTGATTTGAGATTCCTTCCTCTGACATCTGACACTGTGCGGGTAGTCCCAGTGTATGCATCTAAATTACTCAAGAAAAACAGGGGATTTATTATATGGCCGAGTTAAAATCCTACACATTTATTGTACCCAGAGCTTGTATTAAAATATAACACTGCGATGCCCACTGCTCAAAACACATGAAACACATCGACTGCGCTTGCCTGTGACTTTAATTTTGGCCTGCGGCTCATCTCACTATAATAAGTCTTTAATTACATGATGCCATATTGTTTTTCACTGGGGCCTCCTGCTTCCACCGCCTGGGCTGGAGAACCTCCGCTTAAGGAAGAGCCGCTCGGTATTCTGTTTAATCTCCACGGGCAGCCGCGGGGGCTGGACCTGTTGGATGCGACTCACGCCCTCCTCCCGAGGCCGCCGGGCTGATGTTCCCGGCGCTCCGACCACCGTGACCCTCCCGCAGCGAGCGCGATTCCCCCGCCCCTCTCCCGAACCTTCCGCGGCTGCCGGATTGGCCCTCGGCGGCCGTGACGTCATAGCGCTCCCCCCTCCGCCGCCCGTTAGCCCCCCGCACCACTCTTACGTCACAGTCAGCCCACGGCCGACGGGGGGGCGGAGCCCCCCGCCCCTCGCCCGCCCCCGGCCCCGGCTCGGGCCTGCGCCGCCACCATGTCCCGCAGCTCGGCGGCCGAGACGCGGACGCGCTCCAGCTCCAGCCCCCGCTCCAGCCCC
Source organism: Actenoides lindsayi (assembly GCA_025331215.1). NCBI lineage: Eukaryota > Metazoa > Chordata > Aves > Coraciiformes > Alcedinidae > Actenoides > Actenoides lindsayi. The sequence continues at coordinate 71,537 of WTSP01016062.1, forward strand.
TCCGCCATCTTCCCTCCGCCAGGAGGGGCCGGGCGTGCGGACGGCGGCCGCGCGGGGACAAAACGTCCCGCGCACGCGACCCGGGCAAGATGGCGGCGGCGGTGGCGGCGTCGCCACCGCTCCGCCCGGCGCTGCCCGACGTGCGGGCGGCAGAGCAGCGGCTGCGCGGCCGGTTGCCCCGCACGCCCGTGCTCAGCTGCGAGGGCCTGGCCCGCCTGGCCGGCCGCCGGCTGCTCTTCAAGTGCGAGCTCTTCCAGAAAACCGGCTCCTTCAAGGTGCGCGGGGATGACGGCGGCGGCGGCGCTGGCGCTGCGCGTTCCCCGGTTGGCCTCGGGGCAACGGCGGCACCGCCGCGGGGGCTGCGCTCTCCTTCCAGATCCGGGGGGCCCTGAACGCCGTCAGGAGCCTGGTTGAGGAAAGCGAGGCCGCCGGAGCGGGGCCGCCGCGGGCCGTGGTGACGCACAGCAGCGGGAACCACGGGCAGGCTCTGGCCTGCGCTGCCCGGGCCGAAGGTAAGGGCACAGCCCGGCCCCGGCTTGGGGGGCAGCCGGGCACGGAGCGAGGGCAACTGCAGAGCTGGTTCCTGGGCAGAGGCAGCTCCAGGCACCCCTGGAGATAAGT
>WTSP01016063.1:0-40315 GCA_025331215.1 Actenoides lindsayi
GATCTGTTCCTGTGTGGCCTGCCCTGGGTGATCCTGCTCTGGCAGGGGGGTTGGACTCGATGATCTCCAGAGGTCCCGTCCAACCCCTACCATTCTGTGATTCTTGCTTCAGCTTTTGCTTGTTTAGAAACGTCTTTCTTTTCACTGAATTTGGAGGTTTGTATGGTTGCTTTCACTGAAGGAATTGGGAATTTTCTTGAGATAATAATGTTTAATTACAAAACCCCTGTAATGTCACCTGCTGTGGCTCATGCCAAGTACACGTGACTTCAGCAGCCAGTGGTTTCCTCCTTTTTTTTTTGTGCCAGTCTCAAGCTCGAGCTGATACACAGCGTATATTCCAATGTGTCTGCCTCTGCCTGCTGGAGCTCTGGGCTGTGCTTCTGTCCACTTATATTTCACATATAATCAGGTAGCCTACATCAAGCAGAAAGAGGGCAGAATTAGAAGCAGAACAAGCAGGAAATGCTAATTCCATCTGGGTATTTTCTCCCAGTTTCCATGATTTGCAGTTGCTCACACTCATTATGCTAAATCAGTTAACAGACAAAAGCACTTATCTTAGGGGCAGATTCTGTATCCATGATGCCCCTAAACTACTAATGGTCTCTGACTTACAGTCCAAAAGTTTAGGCCACCACACAATGTGATGTAGTAGGCTGGCAGACTGGTGCTGAGCTATACGATGGGAGCAGGAGAAATGATACCTCGGGAGGAGGTTAAGTTATACAGTGGGAACCATTAACCTTCCCAAGTATATGAGGGAGCACAGAAAGAACTGGGGCTGCTCTGTGGAGGGTCTTCAGGATGAGGATCAGCAGCCTGAGCTGCATGTAATAAAAGGAAAAAAAATCCACCCTGGTGAAGTGATTCAGTCCTGGAGTGAATTCCTCTCACAGCTGTTGATGTCTGTTCCAGCTGGCTGCACGGCTTCATAAAGCAGCTTTCTGTGGTTTGTGTTTCAACAACGTGCTGTTGTACCAATTGATTATGCCTCTGTGGCCCATGAAGGAGGAACACTCTGCCTTTCCCCCACAACTTTACCTTTTCTTCTGTGAAAAGGGAGTTGCTGGGTTTTGAGAGGTGGGTTTGCCTGCCCCATGGCTTACTCTTGAAAAACTCAGGGTTTTTATCACTGTTAAAAAGAAGAAGCTGTTTATGCGTGGGGCTTTTCCAAATAGCCTTGGAGCCTGTTTTCTGTCAGTGATATTTATGTGACATTTTTAATGGTCTGGCTTCTCTTAAGGAGGCAGTAGGGAGTGGTAGCTCAAGGGCATCATTGTTGGCTTTCTTGTCTTCAGCTTTTTATCTGAGCAGAACTGATTGCAACACGGCCCTGGCACCGGAGCCATGTCAGAGGGGTAGTCAGTAGTGCACCTCAAGAGCCCCATGGTATGCCCTTCCCCCTGCACTCTATGTACAAGAGTGCTCTAAAGACCTTTAGGTTTGGAAGTGGAATGTTAAGCGGGATCCCCTTTCTGGATGTCCCGTAAGAGTTCCCCTAAGGTTGAACTATTACTGTTCAGCCAGACTGCTGTTTAATAGCTAGGATGTATAAGCCCCTAACTGGTACCCAGTGTTGGACACCTTCTGTTCCCTGCAAGGAGAGTGGGGATGCAATGTTGTCTCAGTCTCCAGAGGGCATGGATATTTCGGTGACAATGAATGTAGGGTGCCAAGAAGTAGGCAGAAACCTCCACAGGCTCCACTTCCATCACTTGGGACTTGCCTTACAACCACAGTGAAGATAAGTTTATTGGGTTTGTGTGGACAGGTTCTAGTAGCAGGGGGGCTACAGGGGTGGCTTCTGGGAGAAGTGTCTAGAAGCTTCCCCCATGTCTGATAGAGCCAGTGCCAGCCAGTTTCAGGATGGACCCACTACTGGCTACAGCTGAGCCCATCAGTGATGGTGGTAGTGCTTCTGGGATAACATTTTAAAGAAGGGGGAGAAAAAAAGCCCAACAATAACCTACTCGGCTTCAGAGAGGAGTGAGAATATATGAGAAACAATCTGCAGACACCAAGGTCAGTGAAGAAGGAGGGGGAGGAGGTGCTCCAGTTCCAGAGCAAAGGTTCCTCTTCAGCCTGTTGTGAAGACTGTGGTGAGGCAGGCTTACCCCTGCAGCCCATGGAGGTTAACAGTGGAGCAGATACCCAGCTGCTGCCTGTGGAGGACCCCAAGCCAGAGCAGATGGATGTCCAAAGGAGGCTGCGACTCTGTGGGAATCCTGTGCTGGAGCATGATCCTGGCAGGACCTCTGGACCTGTGGAGAGAGGAACCCACACTGGAGCAGGTTTTCTGGCAGGACTTGTGACCCTTGGAAGGGACCTGTGCTGGAGCAGTTTGTGGAGGACAGTAAGTCACGTGAAGTACATTGGAGAAGTTTGCAGAGATCTGTCTCCTATGGGAGGGACCCCACACTGGAGCAGGGGAAGAGTGTGAGGAGTCCTCCTCCTGAGGAGAAAGGAGCAGCAGAGACCATGTGTGATGAGGTAGCTGCCACCCCCATTCCCTCTCCTATGCCACTTAGCAGGGAGGAGATGGAGAAGTCAGGAGTAAGGTTGAGCCTGGAAAGAAGGGGGAGGGGTGGCAGAAGGTTTTTAAGGTTTGATTTTATTTCTCATTATCCTACCCAAGCCAAGTCTGTTTTGCCCATGACGGTAATTGGTGAGAGATCTCTCCCTGTCATTATCTTGATCTATGAGCCTTTCCTTTTATTTTCTTTCCCCTGTCCAGCTGAGGAGGAGAGTGATAGAGTGCCTTTGGTGGGCACCTGGCATTCAGCCAGGGTCAACCCACCACAATCAGCCTGGTATTTATGGTCTCTAGAGCTGGGAGCTTTCAAAATGCACTTCTGAACACATTATTGAATTAGTGATAGAAACAAATCATTATCCAATTAATAATTAGCAGAATGTTACTCAGCCATAATAGAGAAGAGCAAATTACAGAAGCATGCAGAATTGCTAAGCCCTGGGAAATTACTCATGACAGGGTTTTTTTAAGCAGCTCAGTTTGTCTTGTTCACAATTAGTATCAGGTGACCTTTTAACGTTTGCTAGCTGACCATATTTATAGCTAATTAAGCCATTGCCTTATATATGGAATGTCAATCACCGTGCTATCTAGGCATTGTTCTTGCTTTATGAGATGTGGGGATAAGCGTGTTCCTCATTTATTTCTTTCAGGTCTTCTGACTTTTCTTTGTTTCCTGCTCTTTTCCTTTTCCAGGGCAATGCTTTTCCTTCCTTTCCCTTGAACCAGGACAGAAGTAAGACGTTTTAAGACTTAGACCTCTGTTCTTTGCTGGGTCCTTTTGAAGAACTTTTGCAGAATGTGGAAAGACAGATTTAAGGATGCAAACTTTGCCTTCGAAGTAGTTTAAAGTTTGTCCCAGAATTAATAATGCCATGAATCCAAGGTAAAGAACAGTAAGAATGGTATAGAATAGGTCAGTTTGAAGCTTTTCCACAGAGCAAAGTCTAGGCTCTTGCCTTCTCACAGCAAGGATTTTCACTTTCCCTGACTGAAACCTGGCTGTTGAATTTACCACTTCAGTAGAGTTTAGTTCACTCATGTCAATGTGACTTATTATGCAAAATGTTTCATAGTTATCAAGTGAATGTACTGTGAGTTTGAGTCTAATGTAGAAATTAATCACTGCTCAGAGGGGTTCAGGATCTGAGGCCCTGATCTTGTGCTGTTCTGTGAGCAATTCTGCATTTGCAGCTTGGGGTGAAAAAGACAAACCAAAAAAACCATTGAAGTCGGGTCATCTGTGTTTGTCAGCAGTCTGGACTCCAGCTCTCCTAAGCCTTTTATCTGCAAATATGTGAAGTCTACCTTCTTAGAAGGTAATGGATTCTCTACCCATTGGTGTAGCTACCACATACATGGTATTTCAAGATCCAAAACCATTCCAACTCTGCACTGTAAAAGCACTATTAGCTTGCCTGGTGGCTACAGCTTCTTCTGTCAGGACCTGAGACTTGGGCTAGAGGGGTCTCTGCCCTGACCTGGCACAGCTTGTGTGAATACTTTGGGTCAGCTGTAGTGGGTACACAGGTCACACCTTGACTATTTTACCTGTCCTCACCGCAATGTACTCTTGGGTTAGCTTATGATCATTAGATATGACAAGCTTAAAGATACAAATCCCAGACTTTTCTGAACTTCATTCCTTTCTGTAACAAACCTTTGCTTGATGTCCACAAAAAACCACACTGTAGCTTTTTTTCATCACTGTCTTTTGTAATTAGTCTGCTGCTTTTTTTCAGTGGTGGTGTCATTTTCCTTGATAGCACGTTCAATAAGCTCAAGAAGGGAGTGACCTGCAGTTCCTAAACAGAACTAATTCTTTTTGCCTGGATTTGGTTTGTTACTCTTTTCCTTACTTTAATTTGGAAATGCACTTTAGAAATTATGGATAGAGGTAACTCTCTCTCTAACTATCTAAATGTAATTGGTAATTTGCCTCAATTTGTCTTCCCATCAGAAGACTGGCATGTATTGCATTCAGCTGACCACTGGTCCAGAGTGCCTCCATCCTCTGACTGCTGTTTGGAGCATTCTTTTTGGACATGAAGTTGTCCTCTTAGTTGCAGTTCATCCACTTCTCAATCTGCCATCTGAGTTCCTCATGGTATTTTTGAATTTCTGCCTCCTTTGTTTTGAATTATTTCATGTAGTTCCTGTGTCTCTCTTTTTTGTGTGCTGTGCCAACATGATGGGGTTGGTTTTTTTAAATCTTAGAGAAACATAGGGTGCCTCATCTGTTCCAAATCTAAGGCTAGAGATTTCTGTGCTTTTGCACAAAGGTTCTGCTTTTGATCCAACCAGCAATTTGTTATGGAAAGCAGGAATTTATGAAGAGCACTTATTCTATTCAAATTCTGCTGGGCTTGCAACGACAGGAACCTGGAAGAAAGACACAACAGACAAATAGATCCCGGCTTTAAATCACAAAGTGGTTAGCTTCAACCTACAGTCACCTTAAAGTGCTCTAATTATCTCTAAATTTATGAAGGGCACAGCAGGGATGCTCATATACCTCCTTCTTCTCAACAGTACAGTGTTTTGTGGTATGTGGTTTAGTTGAGGGTGGACAAATCAAAGAGAACTTGTGTTGCTTTGAGGGTTCCTCAGCACCTGCTGATGCAGGGGTGTCACTCAGCTCCTCCCAGTCGACGTAACACAGCTACTGAGGATGCTGCTGGCAAGGTCACTCCTTGCAAGTGTCATCTTTAATCCCAGACGGGTGGGATTAGCAAGCAGATGCACCAGGAGAAGTTAACATTTTTGGTGGTGTGAAAACTCAGTAGTTTTTGTGGTTGCCGAAGGGATGTTCCCTGCTCCGAGGCACATCAGGGCAGTGTGTGCCAGCAGTGACAGTGCTGCTTCTGTCCTGATCAGCTGTGTCCCCAGTGTTGAGAGATTTCAGACAGTATGCAAAGGTCGTGGATCAGGAATTTCAACTCCTACTGCTAAAAACCAGGAAGTTTGATTTTTCTGAAAGGTCAGCCCAGAGCAGTGCTGTATTTCTACCAGGGGTGTTCCTCTGGGATTTACCCTTCTTACATGAAAATCCTTGCCACCAGCTTGATAGACATTTCATGACCTACCTGTGAGTTAACACAAGGACCTGCTCTGAAACCCTGCAATGTGTGAATCCCTGCGCTGTCATTTTAGGAGAAAATGAGCTATTTTCAGGTAGCTTTTAATCACTGGATTTTAATAATCGCTCTGCAACATGATACTTGTGTAGCTCAAAAAAATACAAGCAGAGATTAATAGGTTAAAGAAATGAGCCAAGTCTATCCTGTACTGGTAGTAAACTTCTTAAAAAGTACCAATTTTGGAAAAAAAATGTTGGAGAAGCTATACTGAATATAAATGCCTGGTTATGTGTGTCTGTTCTGACAGTTACTGGGGTAGACATTTTTGCCTCATCTGGTAAATTTTATTTTGACGAATGAAACTGTTGCAGAAATCCCTGATTCTGTTTTGTAACTCTTCAGAAATAGAAACTTCTCTGAACAGCAGTTTTGCATGTGTTTTAAAATATTAACTTGATTCTTAGTCTAAAGGAGAATTTATATTGAAATTTATTTACTTTTTTTAGCACAAACTGTTATTTCCAGAATCCAGCTAGTTTTAGTCTTAAGTGCCTTCTGTACTTGCATAAACAGCATCCTACAAATACCTTACAATTCTGGACAGCCTCATTTTTTTTTACAAGGAAGTCTGTCCTCTTGCCAGCTCCAGACATTCCCGACAGCCTCAAGATGCCACCTCCTCTGTAAAATGTGAGAGTAGTAGGTGGTCTTGGCACTGTCTGTTAACGTTAACATGTAGACCCTGTGTTCAGACTACCTTACTCTTGCTTTTGGCATTTGGGTTTAATTAAATATTACAATGCTCCTGTTTCCCTCTGTGGTCTCTCCTGTGTGTCTCTGCAGTATATATATCTGTGGCCTTTATATTAGAGAAAAATGAGTGTATTACTTACCAGGACAAAGGTTTTCAAAGGCTGCTTGAGGAAAAAAGTTTCGGCTAAAAAAAATCACCTTATTTTCTGGCGTATGGGAATTAAGTCTCGGTTTGTATCATGGGTGGCAGAAAGGTTTTACCAGCTGCAGACGGGGATGTCCCACTCTCTTATCCCCACTTCAGAACTCTTCAAAGCTACTGTCACCTTGTACTGGTTTTCTGCTATCTTAAAGCTAAATAGTGTCTAAATTTAGCCACGATATCGTGGCTGGGTTCTCCTCTGGACCTCTCTCCGACATTTCTACCTATCTCCTTGGGTGTGCAGTGACACTCTTAATTACAGCTGTGGCTGCCAGGGGAGTTGGAAGCACAAAAACAGAGCCCAAAAAGGACCTGCCTTCCATTTCGTGTTTGACTCCAGGATTTTTACATACTGCTCTCAGAAGAATACTCAAAGAACCTTGATTTATTCCCTGTCTTTTCCTTTAATTTTTTCCAAAATCTATTCACCGTAAGAAAATTTGGCCTTGGTTCTTCCTTCCTGGATGTTAAAAGACTTATTAAATGAAACTGGATCACAAGACAACTGTTCAGATGTTGCTGTTCTTTATGTTTTCCTGGCAACAGCATGAAAGGTGTAAACAGCCATCAGAGAAGTTATATCTGAATGGGTCAAACTGGCTATCAAAGAAGCTTATTTAAAGCAAGGTAGGACTTCCCCTAAGGCATTAGTGTGTAGAAATGCACGTTCTTCTAGATCTTTATCTGCTTAGAGAAAGCAAGCATACATTTATGAGGAAATATTTAGAGGATTAGCTATTTGAGCAGCATCCCTTGGCTCTATATATAAATCTTTATAGCGTGTCTTTTTGCCCAATTTTCTTTTATGCTTTTTGCTGCATTCCATAAAGTGACCCTTTTGAAGAGGTGGCAGTACCAGACTACACAGAGGACTGATTTTTTACTAACCTCAAACAGGCTTCCTTTTGTTTGATGATCACCGTCAGCCTCCACTTGCCAGACCACCCTTCTCCACCCTTGCTCGTGTCTGTGCCTTTTGTTTCTATTATTAGGCTCAGTCTTTCTCTGTTTTTGACAGGTTGATTAAAGTTCTTCCATGGGAGCTGGGAACGTTTTTAGTGTAGAAATAGTAACTCAGTGTAGAAATAGTCTATCAGAGCTTTAGGAGAGCTTTGATTGCAAGTTAATGCACCGGGCGATCTACTGCCCCGATTTCCGCGGTAGGCTACGGTAAGAGTGTCTCTTTGAAATGTGGCCCATCTCTTCAGCCTTAATAATGCATTGGTCACAAATACAGCCTTTTATGAACGAAGGCTCTAATAAAATGTTACCATACAAAGACAGATTTAGAATTAACATTTTTCCCTCCCTATGTGCCATTCTGTTTAATATATTATATTGGAAGTATGAAGAAATACCATTTTAGCCTAAGCCTTTCATGAATTATGTCCTCTAGTGTTGAGACCTCTACACTTCTGCTTGTGGAGAACTTCATGATCCCTTTGAGATGCGTAGTTGTACTGGGAAATGACATGTACTGGTTGGTGGTAGTTCACAGGATTCCTATCATATATTATGTCGGGTTTTTCCAATGTTTTTTAACCCGATTGCCTTCTATACAGCTCAGATGAGCAGGACTTTCAGGCAAATAAATGGATAACAAATAATTTTTAAGTGGAAACTCAGAGTTTCATTTCTTTACCACTTTCACCACTGGTGGGGAGCCCTGTGGCAGCTGGACATAGTGGGTGTTTTAGTGGATTTCAGTGAGAGTTAAAGGGTTTCACATCTGACATTTTCTGAAGATCTTCAGAAGCAACATCATGTAGTTCTGCTTGTATGGATTGAACCCTACAAAAATAAGAATTCCAGTTCTGAATAAAATGAGCTGACTGCTGAGCAGCAATGAGTTTGCTGGAGCACTGCATACAAAGTTAACATGCCAGGGGGAGATGGACACGTAGTGGATGTCGTTCAAGGTGCCTGATGAAGTTTGCTTGGTCCAAGAGTTGGAGACCAACTTAGAAATGGCAACAGCTGGATTTAGAAGATTTGAGGAAATGAGCCTGATTTAGGAAATGTGGATAAAATTAAACTTCAGCTCGGACTGCTCTAAGGATTATCATAATGACATTGATGTGTAACTGAGAATTTATCCTCCTTAGTCTATTCCTAGGTCTGTGATACACTTTGAAATCTCTCTGTCCTCCAAGGTTTGCAAATGAGGATGGTGTAAATTAAATTACTGAGAGCCCGGTTTGCAAAAATTGTGATATCCCTCACTACAGGCAGAGATTCCATCTGTGAAATCTTGGATCTCATTTGTGTTTGGTACCATGAAGGAGTGACCATTGAAAATCGTGTTATTTAACAAGACTGCACTGCTTTCTGCTTCTGTCTGAATTCATTGAAGTCCTCCAGGAGAAGAGATTGAACTGCACAACCAGAGTGCTCAAAGTCACGCTGCGAAATTGAAACAAAAGTCCATCAGGAATTCAGTACATCAGTACTCTGTGCTGGCACCTGCTATCGTCACAAAAATGTCCTATTTCCATCTCAAGGTTTTCCATCATCTAAATGAGTCGTGCTGCTCTCCCCGTGCCTAAGCGATGGAAAAACAGGACTATTCTCTTTCTTAAAATCTTGTTTCCGTCTGCTGTTTTCTGTCGTACAGCTTTATTTAAGGCCAGATGCCTTTGTATCCCTGCCTCTCTAGCAATGTGACCTCTGATTGCAGAAGTGAAACTCCTTTTCCAAGCAGACCGGACCTCACAGCAGCTACCTGGTGTTCGGGAAAGAGCTCACGGATCTTCCTAACGCTGGGAATGGTTAGTAGCATCTTTAAAACAGCACCAGCATAATTAAAGGGTGTAGTTGGGTTTCTCATTTAGTGTCGACGGGACGAGAAGGAATTGAGGCAGCATATTGATTTCACTGTATTGATCCGAGAGGTCACTGTGTCACTCACCTCCCGTGACGATGGGGAGAGAGGCTGCCGAGGTCGCTGCAAGCTCAGAAGCTTCTCCCTGCATTTTCAGGGCCTGTGTGACCTGCTCTTGAACAGAGGCACTTACACTTGGTAGTATGTCTGAAGTTTGTAAATTAAAGTGCTAGGAAGGTACATTTAAAGGGAAAAAAAACCAAACAACAAAGTGTTTGGGTTTTTTATGTTGTTATGAGCCTTCTTGATAATATTAATTGCACATGGATATAATTGTTTCTGTTCCTTTCTTCTGCAGAGTCACCTGGTGGTTTATTTTGTCTGCCAAAGGAGCGGTACTATAATGCACGATACTTGCTAATTACCAGACTACGGGGAAATCCATCAGTGTTTCCCATTCTGTAAAATGGAAACCGCGGCCTTGTTGTCTGAGGGAAGTTGTCTAAATGAGGCTTGTCTGTGTCTTGGGGTCACAGCTTGGCAGCTGAAATGAGGTGCCATATTGTGTTGACAGTGCCTAACGTTGTGTCTTTAGAAACTGGCAGAGAGATGCTCTCCGCGGAGGGCCCCAAACTCTGAAATTGAGTTTCTTAGTGTGCTCCAGCAGAGCCTGAAACCATTGACCTTCAGGCTGTATGTGATTTACTGATGGGGGCAGATATTTTTGGTGACATTTGGCGGCAGCTTTCTCTCAGTGATGGACCCTTGGCTCTGGAAGATGCTTCCCGCCTGGTTCAAATTGCCCAACTCTATATTGATCTTCAAAGCACTCTGCAATATACATCTATTTTCGGAGCTCCCGTGCAATTGGGCCTCTGAGAGAAGTCAGATATAGGAGAAAGAGGGGGAATTTGACAGTCTGTGGACAATTTAATTTTGTCTTCATGATGTATTGTGGAAATGTGTTCAGCCTTTAAAAAAATAGCCTTATTTTATTATATAAATCTCACGATAAAAAATAAACACAATCTCAAGTTTGTTTTAAAAATCTGCTTTTACTATGAATTGAGCAGCCTGAAGAATGCTAAAGAATTCATAATAAAGTACAGTGGGATGAGTTTCTTTCCTGATATACAGAAGATGAGGACACTGGTAAAGAAAAAAAAAAAACCTACTCAGTTTTGTTTGGACTAAGGAGATGATTTTCCCAGTGGCAGGATGATGAGCAAAGTGTGTAGAAAAACACAGCTGAGCTACTACCTTAACTGCTATTGATCCCAGTGGATGATTTTCTTTTATTTGAGTAAGGTCTTTCTTACGATGTCCAGGCTCTCAAGCAGCCATCCCAGCCCTTCACTGCAAGGGAGCAGTCCCAGGAGGAAGGGGAATTGTTTCCACAGCTGCTTTTGGAGCCTGGATTTGTGCAGTGGATTGAAAGTTCCCTGCAAGATGAATCTAAACGGTGAAGTTCTATTTTCTTTTCGCACTATTTATTTGCACTCAGAAGGCAGCAGACAAGCCTCTTCTTCTCCAGCAGAATTCTCAGCTTGTTCTGCAATCTGTTAAGAGGAATGTGCTAATTAATGGAGATTTCCTTATTTAGTTAAAAGATTAAATATATCAACTCTTACGTAACTTAAAGCATAAGCTTGCAAATTCTTGAAGGAAGAAAATTGTAATACAAAATCAAAAGAAATTAGGAATCATCATGCAAAGTCAGCATCAACACAACCGCCTCATCAGGATTTGTAGAGACTGTGAAATTGAGCAATAAAACCAACCTTTGGATGAATTTCAATAACAATAATGTTGAGTTAAACTTACCAGCACTTTTTACAAGTCCTCTCTGGTCTATTTAGAATCTATAATCAGTCTGCTACGAGATAACAAGAACATGTGCCTCTTTGTTGAGAAGAGCAAGTGGGAATAAATTAGCTAAGGGTCCATTGTTTGAGCTTTGCAAAACATTTGATGTGAAAGTTATTTTTTGCTGGTTCTTTTGGTTTTACATTTACTGAATGTATTCATTAGATTATCTCTTAAATTTCCCAGCTAGCGAATTAATAATGCATAAAATCTCTCAAATCCTTGAGCATAAATAGAGAAAAAGTTTAAACATTTGTTCCATGGCAATATTACATCCTTTTCAGATGCAACTGGATTTTTTAGCAACTTTAGGACTCACAGACTTACTCTGCTTAGCTTCCTTCGGTTACTAATGTTCTCCTCTGGACAAGGATGGAAATGTTTGGACCTGGATTGCTTAGGAGAAGGAGCTCCCCTTGTAGCTCACAAGCTTCTGGAGCCTCTCTTACCTGCACTCTATGCTCAATGCTGAGTTTTAACCTGAGTTAAAACTTAAGGTTTACTTTGTAGGAGATCCCAAAGCCATGGTCCACCAGATCTCCCTTACAAAGTCTTTAGCTATTAGACTTTCAGCACTGCGTAGATTTACTGGTGTTATTCTACATCTTTCACAGTCAGTAACCAAATGAGTTTACATTTTAAGTGCAAAATTAGTATTTTTTTTCTCTACCTTTGGTCTGTATAATTAGAAACATTTCTTCTGTGCCACTGTCCACTCTGTTGCTGCCTTGTTTGTTAAAGGGTGATCTTTTTTATCCTGTAGACTCCAAGTGTTATTACCAGTGGCAGTTGCAGTGATGCACAGAGTTGTCCCGCTCACAGTAACGACCTTGAGCTTTATGAAGCACCTCAAGGTTTACTAACAAGGGTAGAACCACTAGAAGTTCGTTAATTGAAATGATGAAATATGTTAGAGAGGATACAGATGAGTTTAAAGCCAATTCAATTAGGAGTGCATCTGTTTCCAAAGCTGCCGGAGAAATGTTGTTTATTTTTGAATCACTTTTAAGTCAGCCTCTTGGAATCCTGTTGGCACTGTTGTTTAATGCTGTGTGCAGACCTTACACCCACAACAAGTTTATCATTTGGAAGTACAACAATCGGGTGAGTGGATGCCAGTGTCTTACGTTAGCTTGTAAACCTACTGATCGCCTGCTTCTCCCACCACAATCTGTTTGCAAATACAGAGGGGGACACAGAAGGACGTAGCAGACCCTCGCTGGCTGTGCCTGGTGTGATACGTGCGGTGTCTTGTGTAGGAGGGAAAGAGAAATTGTGCTACTGCAGAACTCCCCCGCAGCGCTGCCGTGCAATCCACGGCCTCTTCGTGCTTCTGCACCACTGACACCTGCCAGCCCATCATCCAGTTCCCTCCCATTGCCTTGGCTCCTTTGGGTTGCACAGCAAAAATGAGACAAATAACAGTTGTTACACCATGTATTTGAGCCTTAACCTCCAACATCCACCAGGCCATCACCCTCACTTTATTCATCTACCTGCCATTGCTTTGTCTCTTGGGCTGCACAGATGAGACAAGCAATGGTTGCTGCATCATGTGTTTGAGCCTCCCCAGTACATCCTGGGGAATGTGTGGGTACTTTGTTTATTGTAGACACTTTAAGGGAGAGACTTCATTTGTGGCTTGTAGAGCAACAAGCACATTGTTCTTAATGAATAAATAATAGTCAAATGAGCTGTGCAGCCTAGGTAAATGCATTTGTTCATCCCATTACGTTGGCAGTGTCTCGGTAGTAAAACAATAGCACTTGAACATAGAAGAGGCTTATTTGATCATCCAATCCGTTCTTCCTGCTAATTCAGGGCTATTCCCAGTAGTACGTTTCAAAGCGACTGCTTAACTACCCTGTTCAGCCGTGTTTCTGTCGGTACCTCCTGTGACATCTGTGTGTGCAGCTCCAGCTCTGTGGTGTTCACAAACTTGCTGTTGGTTCAGGTAGGACAGAGGCTCTCGGTTGCTGTTTCTAAATCAAATGAGCTTTATTTTCATGGTATTTGAGATTTTGAGGAATAGTTTAAAAAGAAATAGTACGAGAATGTGTGGAAAACAGACTGAGCAGAGCTGGGGAGAAGAGGACAGCTTTTACTATAGATTTTGGATACTCGATGAATTTTTGGTACCAGGTTCTGCAGAGAAGAGAAAAAGGGGGAATGTGATGGATGAGTGAATTGTTTAAGGATGACAGTGACAAAACCAGCTGCGTAAACTCAAGCTTGAGTTAGTCTCCCCGAGTTAAGTGACAATAACTCAGAAGTGTGTTTATGCTGTTTCCTTCATTCATATTCTGTCGTGGCAAGAAATCTTTCTCTGGATAATCATAGCCTGAATGTAGAATTCTTTATTAAAAGGTTGATTTCAAAAGCATAACTCCTTTATTAATCTTCTTTGGGTTTTTTTGTATTATACACCATGCCAATGCTACAAGTTTCCCAAGAATGCCAGTACTAGGATTATGGTGGGTATCCAAACTGAATTTCTTTCAGCCTCTGACAATGGTAAGCCAATGCTTGGCACCTACAGAGGAAAACAGATTTCCCATTCGCGTAGGGAACGGATAAGCTGACTACAACCTTATTTACTAGTTTCTCATAAAAAGATGGCCATAAAGGCATTCTCTATTTGAGCAGAGAGTATACATCACATAAAGATTTTTGGAGGAAAATTTCTGTTGAATGAAATCTTTGATCCGTGGGTATCTCAGCATAGGATTAACCTCAAGTGATTGACAGACAAAATAATGGCAGCCTGTGAGAAGAGCTTGAAAGAAAGCTATGTTCCCATTTTGATTCTGCAGCATTGTTCAATGTGGAGAATTGGCTTCCTTTGGGCAGTATGGTAATTTAATGCTCTATTAGCTGGCCATTATATGTCTATACTTAATGTAATTTAGAAATATGGGTGAGGGAACTCAGAAGGTAATGAGCTGCCCTCTTAGCGACAGGACGCCTTTAGAAATTCTGGGATTCACTGAGGGATCCCTACAGCACTTCCTGGGGGTGGAATACAATAGGTTTCTTTAGTTTTGTTTATTATAACTTTCCCTTCCTCTTCCTTATCTTTCTTTTTCTTTAATTATATTTTTTTTTTTCCCCCATATATTTCTTTTTATTATAAAGGTAGATATTGAACTGCCAAAAGGCTTAGCTCATTTTGCCTTCACTGATAAGTTGATAGCCCCTCTGCCTAATTCTCCTTTGAAACAAGGCACTTTCTTTGTTTCTGTTAAGAGTTAATTACCTAGGCTGTCATGCAGCCCAAGGAAAGATGATGTTTTGTATAGCGGCGGAATGGAACTCTTCAGAGAGCTGCCTAAGAAATGCTTCTCATAAATCTATCATAAGGAAATTTCTTTTACTTATCATAATGTATTATAAATTACTTTGAGTGGCAACCTGAGGTGGAATAGAATATTAGAGGGATATTTGGGAGTTTCGTTTGAGGAAAGAAAGCAAGTCTCTTTTGGAAATATTTGTATCTGTGTGCACATGGGTGTAACCTTACCCAGATGAGAACACAAAGCATGCAAAGTTGAAATACCTCAAACTGTAATGGATTGAGTCGGAAATAATAAAGACACCCAATTCTAGTGGCTTCGGAGCTGCAGATGAGAAGGCAACGCCACACCCAGAGAGAAGAGGTAGCAAAGAAAACCAGAGAACACAGTATGGGGACAGGTCTGCAGCTTTAGGGAAGAGTTACAGCGTGAGTTCCTGGGGAAATGATTGCAGCTGTCAGGCTTCGGGGTGGCCGCTGTAAAGGAAGAGGCAACAGAACCATTGCGGAGGAAAAACGGCAAAGAAATAGAGCATCGTTGAACTGAAGGAGGGAGCTACTCTTGTTTTCTGGCATTTTTTTAAGGCACCGTTTACAAAAACAACATCAGTATTTTATGTACTTCTAGAGGGAGGATATTTTTCCAGTGCCTGATGCTTAAATATGTCTGAAACCTTTCTTGATATTGACTTCAACATCAGGAGGGAGGCAGGGTATTGCTGCTGTAGGTCCATGCTCAGGTTGCAATGCAGTCCCGGAGTCAGCAACAGATTTGGGCATGGCAGAACCAGTAAATCCAGCTCGGGACCAGAATAAGCTCTGCGACTCAGCCTTGGTGTCTTCCAGTTGTTTGGGGCTGTTGTTGGGGGATTTGGAGGGCAGCTGCTTCTAGGTTGGGTTTATCTATGTTTTGTGTTTGTTATTTTTTTCCTCCCTGCTGTCACCTTGATAGAGTGGGGAAACCCTTCATAAAGGAGTAATTGAAAGAGCTAATTCAGTATTCTGTATGTATGGAGTACAGAGGGAGTGCTAGTGCAATCAAAAACAAACAGAAGGGAAGGGTATAAAAATGAGAAACATCAGAAATACAGTAGGGATGAAATTCAGTTATTTCCATGATCATCATTGCCAGAGCTGTCAGAGGGTCAAAGCCGCCTGTAATAAAGGCTGATCCTAGCAGCCGCTGACTTCCGTGCTCTAACATGAAATCTCTTTTTTGTTTAAATTGAAATAGTACATACAGACATGACAAGCAGATAATAGAAGCTCGAGGAGAATAAATGCAGCACAGTAGGTAGGAAGGTGCAGGAGCTATTTCACACTGCCAACCCGAGACTGGTGCTGGTAATTCCCTGGAGACCCTGGGGGGTTTGGCCACCCTCCACTGCCTTTCTGCACACCAGGAGCTCCACAGCCAGTGCTCGGCTCTGCAAACTCTCTCTTCCCGTATGCCAGCTCTTAAAGCAGCTGTGCTGTTGTGCCTGTATAAAGGAACCTTGTTTTTCCCTGAGAAACCCTGTTCGGTTTTAATTCAGCCAATATCCTGCAGATACCTGGTATTCTGCTTTTAAGAAGTGATGATCTTGGGAGGACTATTATGTCCAGCCAGGTTAAGGTGAAAGCAAGCTTTAAAATGCCATTGATGAAACATAGAATAGGCAAACCAGCTGGAAAGATGTATAAAGAGAACTGCCAGAAAGCAGTGGGAAGCAGGTTTCATTTGCTCTTCCCAATAATGAATCCCACAGTGCTCTAGCTTCAGGCGTGTCCCTCATGCATCTTGGAGCTGCCAAGAGCACAGCTCTGGTGCCTCCACTGTCCTCTGGTTCTGTCTTCTGGGAAGAGAGCTCTGATTCCCTGCCTATGCCGGTTCTGGAGATGGCTAGCATGGTACTAAAGGAGTACAAAATTGGACTGTACACTTAGTTCTCCAGAATTTGTGATAGCAACAGTCTCACAGGGAAGATAATCACCACCTCTTGGTGACCACCAGCATCATAACAGATAGTTTCACCACTGTGCGTCCTTTAGATCAGTCGGTTTTATTGCAGCCTTCATTGGACTAAACCAAGTAGAAATTAGTTTTAGCCACTCTTGTTCTTGACAAATAATATCATAGTCTTGTGTTGAGAAGGTGTCGTCAGTCTGTCAAACATCTTCTCTTTAAGAAGTTTTTATTTTGTGTTGATTACCCAGGTTGCAGTGAGGCATCAGAGGACTGGAGTTCATTAGCTGTTCATTAAAACCTTTCTTAAATTTTTGCTTTAGGTTACATTGAAGAATCCTGCACGGTCCCTTGCCCATTTGATTGCAAATTAAGCGATTGGTCCAGTTGGTCTCCTTGCAGCTCTTCTTGTGGACCAGGGGTGAAAGTCCGATCTAAGTGGCTTAAGGAGAAGCCTTACAATGGAGGTCGTCCATGCCCAAAGCTGGATCTCAAGAATCAGGTGAGCAGTATTAAACGGCCAGCAAATCTCTCTGTGCTAACTGTATTTTTAATTGTGATTTAAATGTACTGTGCTGGTGAAGAAATTCAAAATTGGAGTTATCTCTAGGACCACACCTTCTGTCGGATTTTGTAGGCAATCCTCAGATTTCTTGAGGATTGAGGGGGAGATGCTCATGTAAATACAGAATTTGAGCTGATACATTGTATTTCTTACATGAAGAGATTTTCTTCATATAGGAGAGCTCAGATGTCATGGATATTTTAAAACTTTTTATTTCTCTCTAAGACTATGGTTGCTGCAGAAACATCTGTTAAATATATATTGCTATTTCTTTAGCAACATTTCCCTTCAATACAGCCCAGATTCCCTTCAACATTAATCTCTGTATATTCAATATTGAAGTATCCCATCAGAGGAAAATAAATTCTCTAAATTGATACTCTTAAAAAAACCCAGCATCTACTTAAATGCTACTTAATGCTGTGTTCAGTTCTGAAAAACTAGTAGTGATTTCCTACATTTACTGATTAATTCTCAACACTAATTAACACTGATGAAGTACTACTTAGTTTTGCATGTCCTTTATTTCGGATTCAACCGTGAAAATTAATAGGACAGAAACAGTCATGCTGAAGGTTCTTCATATATATGTTATGAATACACATATATAAAAAAATATGTTGCATAGTCTCTGTAGAAGGACTTTAATAGTATTCATACAAAGATTGATTCGTGTAGTGGCTTGTGGGTGCTAGAGCTGCTGGATCCAGTTGGTTTTCTGCAGTAGTTGTGCCCTGGGATGCAGCACCACTTCTAATACCTGCCTCTGAACAGTTTATTTTTTTCCCTGTGAGAAACTTGGTAAATACTTTTTCTTCTCTTTTTCCTTATTACTGTTTGAAATTCATAGGCAGTAGACTAACAGAAGCAGCAGAGACTATGAAAATATAAAACTGCAATAAAGTGTATGTTGTCCATACCTCAGTGCGTTTCTTAATAGATCAGACAGATCACCAAAGAGGCAAAATGAAATCCCACAGTAAGTCGTATGGTAACAATAAGCTCCTTTGTAATGAAAGGATACTGGGGCTTGTTACCCATAGACACAGCAGACTACTTCCATTAAAAGTAAACTTACTGCTGTAAAGTGTTGCCTATTCCCACACACATTAGATTTGCAAATTTCAGAAGCCTTTCAGAAGATATTAAAGGAAAGAAATTGTTTAAACTTGGAAATGATGTCTTCGTACAGTTTTATCGGTGCACGGTGCCATGGCTGCTGTTAATGGAAGTGTGATTGGTGCTTTTCACCTCCTTGCAGGGAACACACGTGTTGATCTAAACCCCACTGAATTCATTAGAGGGCTTGCTGTTGGGGGCTCTAGTAGTCACACTGGAGAAGTGCAGGGAGGAGCGTTTGTTTAGGTTTGTGACTTTTGGGGTGGTTTTTTTTTCTTTGGTTACTTTTTGGGGGTGTTTTGTTTCTTCGCCTGTGGGTTTCGTTTGTATGGGATTTTTTTTTTTTAGGCTAGAAGCAAAAGCTATTTCTAGCTGGTCTGGCACACAAATGGATTACCTTTTTCCAGTTTAGATTTATAGGATGGGATCAGACCCTATTTCAGAGATTTTAGGATGAGAAGAACTTGTCCTAATAAGGAAACTGTGTGCACATATATGTGTATACACGCACACATATACACATTCTGTGTACGTGGTTCTGCTCGTTGCCTCCCTGAACGCTTCTCAGTCCTTTGCATAGTTTGGAATGGGTTTAGCTTGGCACCCACTGGACTTTGACTTCCAGCACTGATTTAGAACCGCCGAGGAGGTCCTTAGGCACAGTGCAGCATGCACAAGTTGCCTACCCAGATGGTAAACTAAATTAGCTGGTTGTGCTGCTGTTTAGCTAAGCTGGACACATAGCATTAATCCACTGCAAGGCAGATTGTCTTCTCTCTGGTCTGGGCAGTATGTATAATCCTAGAGCAAAGCTCTATAGATTCCTTGTATATAATTATGTGACATCCTAATGATTTTTTTAGGGAATCTGGGCTAAATACCTGCAGTAAAATGCTTGATTTGTTTGATGCCAGACATGGGAGGGCTAAATCACCTGGGTGCTGAGAGTTGTTCTATCTTTCACTGGCTACTGTGTAATATCGTGGTTTATGCTGTTGATAAAGATGTTTGATAGCTTAGAATGAATATAATAAACTCCTCTAAGTGCCAGTAGGTTTCCCGTATTATTTCCTTATTAATTCCTCTGGTATTTTTAGTTACATATTTTTAATTATTGCTTCTGATCTTGGGTCTTGTTATTGCTTAATCAGTTAACATTGGAGAACCCTCCATTTTCCAATGTCATAACTAAAGCCCTCAATCAGTTTGTACCTTTTTCTCATTAAGCTAAACAATCTTTTCACCCTCTTCTTATGAAGGGTATTTTCTAGGCTTCTTGGTAGACCCCTCTATATCTTTTTTCTTTTTTTTAATGCCTTTGAGATATATGACATAAACATAACTACAGAGAGCATTATTTGAAACACTATTCCAGCAATTCTCTCTCAACCATTTCCCATCATGTCCAGGACTCTGCCAATACAAATACTTTAGCGAAGCTACTGCTTTGGAGAGGGGCAATTTGCATGATCAAGACAATTTATCTGATGAATGAAAGTAATTATTTGAGTCATCTAACCTGTTGCGTAAGATTGTCCAGCCAGAATAAGTTCAGTCAGTGTAGTGCAGGTTGCATGTCTATTTGGGACAGAATTTTTTAGCAGATCAATTTTATTCAGAGATAATGACACAATCTGTTACTGCATGATATTCTGTGGGGTTTATGCTCTGAATTCCACAGAGTTTTTGACTTTAAAGGAGTATCTTTTAGCCATCCCTTCAGATGTCTTCATTCGCCCCTTGCCCCAGTAGAACCTCTCAAGCTTTCCACTCCTTCTGCAGTAGATGGTGAGAAGTAAACTCAGGGGTTAAGAGAATGAATTCCATTTTTATATATTTCTTTTCAGTATAGTCAATGTATTAGGGTGAGACCTTCCAGATTTTTATCCCAGGTTTTGTTATTTCCTAACAGAAGTGACAAAGAGTTTGTGTGGACTGTATGCATTTGTTATTCTGATATAATCACTTGATTCGATACAGTCACTTCAGCCATAAACTTCCTCTGTGTTGTTTCCCTGTGAACTTAAAAGATGAATTACAATATGTGGGGGAAGGGATGACAGTATTTTCACGCAGATCCATGTAATATGTTGAATTACTTTTTGTCTTGTACCTCTAAGTGTTTGAAAATTGTTCCAAGATTTGGCTAACTACATTTTGCTCCGTCTCTTAAAGAAAATGAGTATTGCATGTAGAAGCTGTGCAGCTCTTATCTGAGGATATGATTGCTTCTCAACAGCCGATTGGATTATGGGGTCAGCTGGCAGATGTTCTTAGCTGTGCAGTGCATGTTAAAAGAGGTGTAGCATTTACATTTTTCTATTTCTGCTCTTATTTGAATGCACTTACACAGCATGCAGTTGCTAAGCTATTTAATATGTAGTTATACATGATGAAAGGTTAAATATGAGTTATGGGGGGTTTATTGCTTGAATATTCTTTTATAGGTTTTTAGGATTACCACAAGAAAATGCATCTTATTTTAAAGACTCATGCATTCCAAGGATTATCTTTTTATTGATTGCTCTAATATATATTCTTGTCAAGACTTTCCCTCCTTCTCCTTCCACCCCCCCTCTCTCTCACCCAGTCCTGCTAAAGGACAAATATCATAGCAAGTAGTTTATTCCCTTTATATATACTGTATATATTGAAGCAAACATTTTTACAGAATCGGGAGCATTTGTAAAGGCAGGCATAGCAGGAAAAAATGTAATGTATTTGAAATTTAAACTTACTGCTTTCTTTAAAATGAATATTTTATTCTTAATGACATTTTCCAGTGCTCCCAGTAGAATATGAAAAATACAGACACTTTGCACATTACGATTGCAAGTACCTTCCCTGAAATTGCATACAGAAGTTTAACAAAAATGAAAAGGAGGGCAGTGGTGCATTTACAGATCAGAAGAAGGTGTGAAGACGTATGAATTTCTGGTAATGTTCTCATAGAAAACGACTGGTTTAGTCCTACTTGCACTTCAGAAAAAAACCAACATTTTTTGATCAGCAAAACTGTGTCCAATTTCTGTTCAAAAGTGAAAATCTTACAAAATTATAGGCCTTAAAGGCTCACCAATACAGTGTACAAGAGTGGTTGGGCTTAGAGACTGCTGTTAACTGTAGATGTCACTGTCTCTTCCGCAGCAAAGCTGGGCTTGGGCTACAGGTGGAGAGGGGTTGGTTGTGCATGTGTGAGGTTTCTCTTTTTCTAATCTGTAATGTTAGGAGAAGTCTGTTCAGGAAAGGCCTTTTGTTAAGATCTTTCCAGGGCTTTTCGCACTTCAGTTCTTTAAAAAAGCCACAAAGAAAACCAGCACAGTAGTATGCAGACTAAAGTTTCATTTCTTCACATTCAGTAGCTGGTTCTGTAGGCACTTTTTGGTTCACAATTGGCAAGATAAGTTTCTGTGATCCAAAAATCCCCTTAGGCAGTTTCAAAGGAGCTCTGCCTAAGGAAGAGCAATGTAACATCACTTATCACTGAGCACTGTAATAAAACAAGGTCCACTTTTTTTTGGGTAGATAACTTCTGTCAGAGTGTTAAATTTTGTATACCGTAAGTTTCTGAATAAGCAGTGTATAGCAGAACTGCATTTCTCCTGTTTACTTTCCTTCAGTTTATATTCCTGCCCTTACTTGGTGATGTAAAATATTTCCAAGCTATTTCAATTATCTTTGTCCCTTATCTGACTGTGAATTAATAAATAGTATTTATCCTCTTAATTTTGACTGTGCCTGGCTATAAAAGATTTTATTTTTACTGGGGGTTTTTTGGGGTAATATTCAGTTGTACTCTTCCCTTGCACAAATAGATAATTTTTACATACATCTCTGTGTGTGTGTGTGTATATATATATATATATATGTCCATGTGTATGAAGCATTTCCAAAACTGTTAGGCTCCTGTGGTAGAAGTTAAGTTTGAACACAAAGTCTTTCATTGCTATCCCTGAATTAGCTCACATCTAGTCCCTGGATGGCGAGTTGCATGCGTAACCCTTAACTTTCATCATCAGAAATTGGTCTTCAACAATATAACTAAAAATTTATCCCTGCTTAATTCACTTTCTTTATAACGCAGATTATTAACTGTCAGAAAAGTCACTGAACTTTCTTGAGGCACTCATGAAATCTCTTCCTCTCTCAAATTTCAGCTGCCAGAAGTTTATTTCTGAGCCCAGTCCTGTACTGCTGTACCAGTAGCGTGGGCTTTGTAAGATCCTTTTCAGGACACGGCTGATCTGTATTTTCCTCTGGCTCTGTCTGCCAACACTCATTTGTTTCATCTGCAACTTAACTTCTGGAAACAGAAATCCTATCTTTAATCTTGGTTTTACCTTCAGAAGATCTGATTTCCTCCCACTTAGCCTTAAATGAAGGAATTACAGCATAGAAAACATTTGTCCTCTGATTTGAGTGTGGTTTTACAGTACCATAAAAATGACAAGTTTTTTTTTGCTTGCTACACTAATATGGGAGAATTTTGTGTCAAGAAATAGTGAGAACCGACTGGTTTCCTTACACTGTTCTTGCTGTGACTGGAAGTTTTGACGCTAAACAGTAATTTAGGTGATTAAATGAGCAAAAGTAGCAAGCTGAATCAGTGTGGCCTGAGCTCATCTTCCCGAAGCGAGTGTCTGGAGAGTCCACCGTGTGAGTGGATACTGCTTCACTTTCTAAGGAAAATACAACCATTACCCATGTTGTCCTTCAGGTTGATTACCCTATGGCATCTGCTCAAATTCTCAGCATATATTAATTTTCTATTCAGCTTTAATAGGTATCCACACTTGATTTTCGTTTCTCTTGCAGGTTTTCTGTTGAATAATGGGTGGTAGAAATGTTTTTCACAATTACCACTCATAAGAAGCTCTAGCTGTGTAAAATTGGAGCAGCTGAACAACTTCCTCAAAAGTATTTTTCACTTGGTTGTTTTTGTTTGGTTGGTTTTCGTTGGGTTTTTTTTTTCCTATAGAGCCCCTTTAAACTTCTCTTTAATAATAATGCATCTTGATCCCTGGTGTAATGCTGTTGTCTCTAATCGTGAGAGTACATTTGCACTGTGTGAAATTAAACACCTTAAAGTGCCAGTCTCTGTCCTAGACTTACTCGGAATCCACAAAAATTAGCAACCACGTGCTAACTGATTAAACTACATTTTTCTGTCTCCTGCAGCCCCTACCGTGTTCTTAATGAAGTATGAATCAAAGCAGGATTTCTTCCCATAAAAGGAAGTGATATGTTTGCATCTCTGGAACTGAAAATTTACCCATAATTATTTCTAATTCAAATACAGTTCCTATGTTTGTTGTTGACAAAAATATTTCTTGCTTATATGATAGCATACTGCAAAATACAGTGGAAAATGGGAGTTATACCAGAAGTGCTTCGTCCTGTTTATTCCTCTGCAGAGGAGATGGAATTAAATGGAAAATCAGCCGTAGAAGGTCAGGTGGCCCAGTGGAGAAAGTATTAGCATTTCACCTAAGGAACTGAAGTTAAATTGGTTTGGGCAATATTTTTTAAGGAAAGAAGTTTTGGTTTGTGCTGAATCTCTTGTGGACAATATGTCATGTTGGACCAGCATACGCTGCGTGTCATAAATCAGCGTGACAGCGTCTAACACTGAGACTGAACTTACTCTTGCTTGTCTTTGTCTTAGGAGCAAGAGAACACAAAGGATTGATGCCTTGGTTATTTCTTGGCAGTAGATTTAATCTTGAGGGCTTTTTTCCCCTCCTTCCTCCTTTTAGAAAGCTTTCTATTTCTGCAGCAGTGTAATTTGTTCTCAGTTTTAGGTTCGCAGTTGTTAAGGAAGGGTAACTGCTGCGTAACAGTGAAAATAAGGACCTACATTCTGTTCTGATTGGAACAAACCCAAGAATGTTCCGAATGAAAAATGTTGGTATGTCTTCACCTTTTCATATAGTGGAAGATGTTAAAAGCAGCCATTTGGCATCACGGTTTTTATCACGTGACTTCACAAAGAGTGATTTACACAGAAGTATCCCTTTTCTTCCTTTTGGCAAGTGAAATGAAGGTTTTGACACATTTTCCTTCTCTTTACTGTCCTTTATATTTTTTTGTGTACAAATTTGTTTTCAAAATTTGATCTTGCTGATTACAAAACAATGTTTGCTCTAACAGAAGACATGGACGTGGAAATTTCTTTTCAAATGGATTCTAAGTAATGAAATTAATTATAATAATTTACAGTTCTGTAGAACCTCCCACATGATTTGAAAATGTTTTGAAGCGTGCATGCAACAAGGCATGGGCAAGATGCCCAACATGAGTGCATCAAGCAGAAGGTAGCCCAGCTTTGTCCAATCCAGGGAGCTTGTGTGGGCATCCTGAATCACAGAGCAGAGCATCCAGCCTGAACAAAGGTTGAGCTGCGTCGAGCTGGATTGGGTAGAGCTGGTAAACTACATGCTGGTATTGGCCTGGTTTGGCATCTACTGCTGTCAGAAACCAGTGTGAGGCTATTCTAGGAAGCTTTAAGAAAAGATGTCACAGCAGTCTGCCCCCAGCTCTGATACTGAGAAGACTGCAGTGAAGAAATGAGTTTCCTCTCTGCAGGGCAGAGTATCTCATCTATCCTTTAGTCAGCCAAATATCTAAATCTGGATGTGTCTCATACAGGCCTCTGCATGGAGACCTTCTGCATTCACTCAGCTGGGTATGCAGCCCTAGCTTGGTTGTTAATTAAGATTTTGGTCATTTCTTTTTTTTTTTTTTTTTTCCAGTGGATAGCAGTGTCTTTTAGAAGGACTGAATTTTCACATAAATGTATAGCAGATTCTGTGTGTCCTCAGTTTAAAGTTAACCGAATTCGGTTGATTGGCTTTGTTCTTAGAGGAATAGGGTTTGTTAAGGATGGTTTGACTCACCTGCGTGCTGTGAACGTATCTTGAGCATTCAGAGCAGAAAATCCCTATTTTCTGGCTCTCTTTTATGAATAAGAGAAAATAATTGGAAATGAAGTTTCTGCTCAAACAGGGAGAATAGACATGAAAATGTATATTATGTGAATTCATCTGTCAGAGCTCCTGAGAAGCCCAGGAACACTCAGGCACTTCTTGCATTATGGTCCTTAAAATAACCCTGGTCTTGCCTTTTGGAAGTATTTAATATTGCTGTGTTGTTCCGTCTACAACAGTTACCACAGATTAATACTTAGCAGGTATTAATATTTTTTCTGGTGGAGACGTTTCTTGTGGCCATTTCCCAGAAATTATACCCATAGCATTTGTTCAGTTTGCTTTGTTTTATGCACTGTAGCTGACTGATAGATTCAGGAATGGCTTTTATTTTCTTTTTATGTTGTTTAATTGCTTTCCTCCCCCAAGACAGCAGAATAAAAGTGCAAATGACCTTCTGTATTCCTCCTGATCTCTCCTCGCATAACTGGAAGGATTGTGCCAGGCTTGCCATGAGCTAAAGGTGTGCATTTGAACTGCGAGTTGAATACATGAATTTTGCATCCTCTTTAGGTGACAGCACCAGGATGATCAGCATTACCAGATTGCTAGCTGGAATATAAACCACTTTGAGATTTTGGATTTCAAGGCCCAATTACAGCTTTCTGAGTGGCTGTCAAACACAACCCCCGTGTCAGGGAGGTCTGTTGTTTGCCAGGGCTGTTTTCCAAAAGCTGAGACTTGTTCTAGTCACTTGCAGGTGGGTTTGGAGAAAGAAAAGAAAAACTAAAGCTGTCTCCACTGTACAGCTGTCTGGGGCTCTCCCTGCCTCCTGAAGTTCCTGTTTTAGCAGGGACACTAAGAAAAAGGGATGCAAATATGAGTTTGCACAAATTCAGCTAATCCTTCCTGATTATCTATAGATCGTGACACATCTTTGTGTTGCAAATAAGTGTGTTGCAGGCTGTAGCCACCAGTAGAAAACTAAAGACAAGCAGGTTTTTATATATGAATGAAATACCAAAGGATAGATTCTTCTTTCCAAGAAGATGTATATTCTGTCCTGTCTAATTTTATTTACTGCTTCTCACTTGAGGAGTGCATAAATCAGCAGTCCTGTGTAGCCTGTTGTGATTTATTGCTTAATTAAAAGTTATGAGGGCTTTTAATCCATCTGTAATTTATATTATTTTTGAGTCAGCTGTTTCCCATATTGTACCTTAACCATTCTATGATAAACTTGCATCATTTTATGAGGGGAGCATTTTTTGAGTCCTTGTATTCACTGACAGATGTGCCGCACAACAATGTCTCAGATGTTCCAGATTGACTTAGGAGCTCAGACTCAGAAGCAAAGATAATTAAATATAAACTTAGTAAAGTTCACCCAGCATCGATTATAGTTTATGGCAAATATAGTCTATGTGTTTGTAAGACTTACAGATTAATTTTAAAAGGGATGAGACTTCATTTGTGGTTTCACAATAAACAGATGTTAGATACACTTTCATAATTTAAAAAGCAGGTTTAAAATCATTATTTACATTTTAATAGAAAATTAATTTGGCTCTGGTATTGAACCAGAGCTGTTGTCGAAACAATAGAAAAATTACTGTTTTGTTTTAATTTGGTCATTGTGTGATAATTATTTTTGGTTGGTAGGTGACAGTTATGGTTTTTCCTTATTGAAGGTTATAACCAGCATGTATTACAAAAACATATTGTTCTCCATATGAATTACTATTTAAGACTAAATGTAGTATACAAGCTTCTATTTTTGTGGTGATAGCAGAGATGGCTAGCTTGAGAATTTCTGCAAAATTAGAAAAATTTTAAATGAACAGTTTTGAGTTGCATGTTTCAGAGCACTCATCTGATTTGAACTTTGATAGGTTTGTCTTCTCCTTTCGCAGATATTATCTTTATTATTTGAAAGCAGGTGCTAGTTCTACTAGCAAAGCTTTGTCCAATTCTGGTATTATAGATTTCAGGTAAAGAGATTTGATTCAGTTTGGATTTCATTGTTGGCAAGGTTTTTTTTGCTGTGGGTTTCTCAGGAATAAGAATTTCGTATACCTGTGAGTCAGCTGCCCTCTGTTGGTTAGTTCAGCTTTGCTGTGATTTCATTTGTGTTTCTTGTGACTTCTGGTGGGATGGATGGAAAAAGCCTCGTCTGAGTCCCACCTGCTGGTTGTGTTTTAAATCACTGGGGTCCTTCCAGTAATCCACCTCTGCTCCATGAGAGGTGTAACCACCTCAAAATGCTCAACTTCACTTGACCTTACTTTTAAATTTTAGTTTTCCTAGATAATTTCATGTGTAATTACAGCATTGTCTAATTGTTTCTGAAACAAATATTTGTACCTGGATTTTTAAAACCCTATTCTTTAAAATAATATTTTAGAATCATTAACAAAAAATAGTGAAATTAATTTTTACTTGATGAAAATAATTTACTATAAAACATTGTAGAATATGTCCTATGCCACATTAAATAAAAACTGTAGATGTCTCTTGGATTGTCAGAAAGATTTTATCCAGGCTATTCCGCAGGACTTTGAGAACTGGACAATTATTATTAATTAGTATGAACTTTGGCAATTAGAAATGCTAAACCAAATAATATCTGTCATCTCTGCTGGTCTGTCTGCATTCAATAATTTATTCCAACATCTGTTAAGTTTAGGTGTCCTTTATGCTCTTATAAATTAGTTTTAAATTATGAATATTAGTTTTAAATTATGACTTCACTAAATAAAGATGAGAATTTTTTCCTTTTTTGAGTGACATTATGAGGTTCATGAACTTTCTAATTAAATACCAGGCATAAAGAAATTTTCATTCTTGTTCTGTAGAGTCTGAGTAAAAAGAGTAATGTTGAAAAATAGCATAGTTTAGCAGTCTCTTCTAAGCAAGACTTTGAAAAATAATGAAGACTGTCATATGCTACTTCTGTAATGCCTTATTACATATGTATTTAACTGGTGAAAATAATTAATTGTTAATGCTGATATACAGGGTTCTATTTAATAAATGGAGTTTAGGTTTTTCATTCAGTCTTCAGCTTATAGGAAGACCTGTGCTCCTCAGTCTGTGCTTTCAGGTAATGCAGCTGCAGTGGCCAGACTGACCTGTCACACCTCAGTTGGTTTTGGCTTTGGTGGGAATCCTTAGTGGTCACTACATTCAATATATGGGCATTTATGAGTGTGCAAATTTCCAATCTATTGCTTTAATTTAAATTCAGTGTACTCTTCAGTGCCCATCTGGAATGTATATTTGTAAATCATTCTGATAGATAAATGGTACTATCTTTGCTACTATTAGCCCAGTTATTAAGGCATTACTCCTTTGTAACTAGGGATCCAGACCTGGATCAAAACATGAATGACAAATTTTTATCCATCTTGTACGTGATGTCCTCTTTGAGAAGGTAAATCCTAGCTTTAAATCAAAATTGTAAATCCAGGTTTTGATGTAACTCTATATCCTATGTCAGGACCAGGGATATTGATTTTTGTTAGCATAATGCAGATTTTTGATAAAACTCCAGTACAGCAAACCGGTGCTTTAAATTGTTTTGATTCAGCATGTAGCTCAGTTAGAGTCTGATTTACAGAATGTAATCATATTAATTTCAACAAGGGTCAGGTCTTGTTAATGCTTGTTACAGGACACAGGATTTAACTCCTCTGGCTAGTCCCAGAGAGGGGCTGCAAGACCACGCTCCAAATATGTGGGCAGTGCTGATTTTTTTCATGTTGGTTTTCCCCAGCTAGTAGCCAATTCTAAAGTTGGATAGTAAACAAACAGATTTATATTTGTTGGAACACAAACATCAGTGAGTACTTTAGGAACTAGAGTAGCAATAGATATTCATTAGAAAATCCATCGGAGAAATCAATTATACTTTGAGTTTGTCTTGTTGAGAATGGAAGGACTCGGTCTGTGTAAAGCAGATATTACTTGAGTGATCAGCAGGTGGGCAGACAAAATAGGCTTTATAGATAGTCTCACAGGTGAGTAAAATAATAAGAAAAGATTAATTCTCTATTCCACATATTCCCGGAGCAACCATTGACAAAGCAAGTGGGTTTGAGACTGAGATATGTAAGACTGTATTTTATGGAGAACAGTACATACACAACTCATCAGTCCCGAGAAAGAAAAGTGATGATTAAACTCAATTGGATTAAACATTTGCATATAAAAGAGGTTTTTCTTAATATTCATTTCAGGTCAGTGTTTGATAAATGACTCGCAGATTTTCATCAGCATTCTCATGTCTTCATTTTAGCATAAAAAGTATCCTCCTAGGAGGTGTATGCAAACAGCAGCAATTTCAGCATAGTTACTTATCACACAGGAAATTCTAAGTACAAGTTGTATTTGGGTCATATCTGTATGCTAACCTCAGAAATTAATCCCAGCTAGAGGAAGAATAAATATTGTTTTAACTTCATTTCCTTGTTTTCACCCTGTCATAATAATGTAGCGTACCACAGTACCCGAGAGCTTGGCAAGGGAAGGCAACACTTGATTTCTTAAGCCCTTCAGATAGCACTAAAATGTTAACTTGGTTTGGAGCATAATGTTCATTTTATACAGGTTTCTTTTACTCTGTGCTATAGCTTTTTTTTTTTTTTTTTAAAATAAAAAATTATTAGTCCTTTCTAACAGGTCTCACTGCCTGTTAGACTGTGCGGAGTCCTCGCAGTGCTGATTCTATACAGCAGAATGAAAATTCATTTGTAATCAAATCAAAAGAACAATTGGTGCCTGACAGGTATTGATTTCTGCAATGGTGCTATGTTTAAAAACAGGGTATGACACTTCTCTTGCTGTTCCTAATGATGTTAAGGGAGTTACTTCATCTTCATGCCTGTCTGTACAGAACAGCAGTGGACAGCAATTCTTCTCACAACACCCCGTATCAAAAAGCTGCACTTGAAACTCAATTGTGACAACTTTGGGTACGGGTCCAGGCTCTACATGGCTTATTTGTTCTTCCCCCCCCCTGTAATTGACAGTAAATCGCCTGTGCCTGAACCGGTGATGGGTACTTTGGACGTGTGCTCCAGCTGCTCTGTGCTGCCCAGCCTGGTGGGGTTCATGGCAGCTCAGCACTTCTGGAGCGTGCCCCTAAATCCATGGCATATTGTGTGATAGCAGCTGCAAACACCAGTTTTATGTCCTGTCTTCCAGCTAGTGTTTTTCTAACTGCTGTGTTATTCTGACCAAATGTCTCTGGCCTAACTCTCATCATTTAATTAAATAAAGGCAAATTCCAATTAACTTTTAAGACACCTGGAACTGTCTCGCCTTTTTCAGAAAGCAGTATTAATTTACACAATATTTCCCTTTTCTCTGTCTGTTCAGTGAAGGTAAGATCTTTGATCCAAGTCATATGTAAAGCCCAACAAAGTGGCCTCCCTACAGAATAATCAATCATTTTGTTTACCAGAAGTTTGCATATTTTTGCTGGGTTGTGATCTAATTTGCAGACTGGGTAACAGATGAAGTTTGACTCTGAAAACAAAAAGATAATTTTTTGGCTTGAAACGATGTGTATTGGTGGAGTTACGAATGAAAGGAACAAATCAGTTTCCACATGCTTCCCTGAAATGTGTCCAGTAGCATTTCCAAATCTATTGGAGCTTCTTTTAAATGGTGGAATAAGGAGCATTTGTTTCTTAAAAAAGGGTTTGTGTGTTGCAAATGGGAAATACACAAAAGTTTAGAGTGTGTCTCAGTCACAGAAATGTAAAATGCTCTCTGGATTGTATTGCAAGCATCTAAGGGAAAGGAGTACACTTCCCAGGAATGAATTAGAGCAGAACCAGGTGAAGCCAAAATAACCTGAGATAACATAATTCTATTTAAATTATTGTCAGAGGTCTGTGCTTTACGTTTCCTCAGTTTAAATTGTAGCTTCAGTTACAGTACTGTCCCTCCATTAAGTTTTGTGGAAGAAAACCATTTATTTTTAGTTCATTTTGATTATGTTGTATAACTTTGCTTAAGGAAGACCTCCACTTGTCTTGCTGACTTTTCTTGTTGTGTTTGATGTGTATAAGGGTAACTAAGTCATAAAAAGTAACCTATCTTTCCTAGTTTGGTAAGAGGTAAATTATTCTGTTAAATAACAGGCTTTTTCCTATTTCTATTAAATTCAATTGAATATATCTCCTAATGTCTTATATGAAAACCAAAATGGGTCACTTTTGTGATACTTCCACCTGGCTTCACACACCAGCCTTGCTTGGCTCCTAAATGGAAGCTGTCAGCTCTCAGAGTTACAAACAGCACTGACTGGAAAAAAAAAAGAAGCCTTTCTGATCTAGAGGCAGTTATTAAGAACAAGCTTTTTGGGTTTTGTTGTTTTGTTCATTTTTCTTTAATTATATTTTTAACAAGCTGTATAACCCAAGAGTTTATCTTAATAGCTCTACATTAGTCTTTGCTTAAGTCAATTTATCCTTTGTTTGATACCCCAGAGCTACCTAAACCCAGTTAACAACTGCTAAAGACAAAACCCAATTCATTACCTACTTGTAGTCAAAGATCACTTTTTCAGTGGTCTTGAATTTAATTTGCTTTTAATTCGAGGTTTCATTAAGATAATTGTCTGTTTGGTTCACTCTAATTGAAGGTTTGCAAGAAACTTAATGCGTGATCACCCATGGGAGAGGGGAGGTGCAGCAGGTATCAGGCTGCCTTATTGCAGGTTCACGTGTGAAATGCTCATGGTATTTTCACAGGACACAGAGCTTACTTCTCTGCTACACTCAGCAGAAACCGCAGGCAGCTGTATTGGTCAGCTGGAATCATTATTAAACTCTGCCTAGGCAATAGGCAGATGATCTGCATTGCTGGGGTGAAAAGGCTGGCCCGTCCTCTGCTGTTTACAAACCTTGTCATTCCAAGGCTGAGTGGATGGGTATTTTTTTCTGTCTCGTCTTTGTTGTAGTTTCCATTAGTACTAAAAGCTCTTCTCTCTGGTATTTTCTTGCCCTGTAGACTTCATAGGGAGAAAACATCTCTAGTAAGAGAACCATCCCTCACAGCTTTTTGTTTCCAGACATATTAAACCCTTTTAGCCTCTCCTTGCAAGATGAGAGCTTCATTCTCACAATCACCCTGATGTTTCTCTTCTGCATTTGCTTCTTTTGAATTTAGGAAACTTCGAGTATCCAGTTTTGTACATCCTACACCAGAGAGGGTCTTAGCAGGGCTTTGTAAAACACAGGTAATTGCATCCTATCTTGTAGGGAAATTATAACACCTTGAGGCATTGCCTTTTCTTCTGTTTTATTTCACAGCCGCATCACATAGTGTTTCATCCTGTGATTCCCCCCTGTAGTTTCCCAAGGCTGATTTTTTTTAATTATTATTTTATTCTTCTTGTACATGGTCTGTGCCCTGTACTCCTGAACCGCAACCTCTCTCAGATACTCTGGTCCAGGTGCCTTGCAGTTCTTGCTCCACACTGTCTCATTTCTCCCTGTATAAAGGTGTCATTTAGCTTCTTGTTTTCAGTAAAATTTTAACAGGACTGAAGCTATTTGTGTGCCAGTATAATTGGTGAAATATTAACCAAGACTGGCTAATACCAGTCCTTCAGCAGTGATGCTAATAACTTCCCTTCAGCCTGACATTACCCATTTAACGTTGCTGCTACTGTCCTACCTCTAGCACTTTCAGGGAAGTTTACATTTTTTGTACTAATCCCCCATCTTCTTCAATTTAACTAATAACTTCCCAGGTGACACGATGGTAAAGTTTTACCAAAACCAGACAGCTGAGACCAATTTCCTTTCTCTGGAAAGTGAGTTTTCTTCTGTAAGAAAGATGTCAGATTAGTGTGCCTTACCTGTATTAAACCCATGTGATATTTTCCACCAGACTCTCTTTACTTCACTGGCTTTGATTATTCTTCCCTAAAATAATTGTTCTAAAGCTTTGCTGCTGCTGAGCTTAGAACAAAGGCCTTTTAGTTGCTCTGATAACTTTCTTTCTCCTCAAATATAGATTTGACATTTATTGTTTCTGACGGCGTGATACTGTTAATGTCTTGATTTATTTAAACTTGCTACCCCACGTGAAATTTCGTTAACACCAGTTCTTTAGCTCGTCTCGATGGAAATTACTTGGTTCCTCATTTTCAGACACTTTGCTTCTTGAGATATGCCTTCCTCTCAACTGTGATAACTGTGTGGTTATCATCACTGACTTCAAGAATTGAAGCACACATTCACGTAATTTGGAGTTACTTACTGTCTTTAATCTGTACTCTAGCCTCACTGTGTAGTCGCTCCACTTCTTCGCAGGTTATCTCTTCATGTAGCGAACAAATCTTTTGTTCCTTGTTTTAATACCTTCTGAAGCAGGTCTCTTGACTGGATTTTGGTAGCTGCCCCTCGCTGCCTCCTCTGATCTCCTTCTCGGCCATTCCTGACCTCTAAGGTGAAGCTTTTCTTTGGTGCTTTCTTCGTCTCCACGTGAAGTCTACTGTCTGCACAGCATTTGTTTGGTCTGTTGGTCCACTTGACAAGTGAGGACCAGGCACGCTGCCAGAGTTTTCTCTTCTTTCTTGAGATATGGATCCCCGTAAGTACTGGTGTCACTGGCTGAAAAACTCCAATCTCCTTCCCCAGGCAGATCTTTCAACCTCATGATTGGAGACTTCCTGGCTGGTTCCCTCACTGTGCAGAATTTGCCCTTTTGAAGCCAAGGGCTGTGATGGAAAATGCCAGCCTGCCTTTTCCAAGGGTTCTGCAAACATTGGTGAATAATTTAGAATCAGCATATAATCATGTACTCCAAATTTATTTTTATAGCCAGCTCTTCTATTCCTCTTACATATCAAAAAGAAATCTGCAATAGCATCACCTGCTTGTTTCAATGGCTGAATTAACCTGTCAGTGACTACTTTGGGGACTATCTGGTTCTAATATTATTATTAGCAGCATTTGCTCTCTAATAAGTGAGAAGTCTTAAAAAATAGCTCTCTAATAACACTGCTTTTATATTGAAATCCGACTGTGGAGATCTGTGACATGTTGCCCTCCAGCATCATCACAATGGAATGAACTATCGCAGCATTGCTGTCTGGTCCCCAGATAATTTCAGCCTGGTTTTGATAGACTTTGATAATTGAATTCACCGAGTCCCGTTTACCTCTCACTCTGATGAATCTCCATGACTTGAGGTAAGTCCCTCCTGATTTACATATGTGTAAGAAGAAACTTAAGCTAGCTCAGTGCCTTCTTTATTTAAAGCCTTACAGAGCTGTGCTGTGCTGCTTTTCAGCAAGTAACACAAATGTTTGGTTTTATTTCCTGGTACATGAATTGTAATTTGCTGGGAAGAGTTTAGATTTTTCAGTAAAACAACTGAAGAAGTATTTTAATGTAAATTTTGAATTAAGATGTGTGTATACTAGGATGTTCATGGGTATAGACAGAAAATAGAGAAAAAAAAAAGAAAGAATGAGATTGAAGGAACATAGTGTATTTATTTTTAGTATTCTAAACATATTCTTTGAAAAAATCCATAAATTCAGTAAGAACTTCCAGGGACTGGTTGGAAGGAAACACATTTAAGATATTGAGATGACTTATATCCTGTTGAAATATGCAGGTTCCAACAGAGCAGTTCAGTTTGGTTTCATGGAATGGGCAGCTCAGTAGGAGCTGAAGATGCCTTCTTCATGCTTTTTGGTATTGCCTTTTGGCCAAGGATTTGGTCATTCACTGACACTCAGTGTTCACCCTTGCCACTCTGTAGCCTTAAACAGAAATTTAAGAATTCAACTGCCAGTATCATTGTGGGAAATGCAGAGATGTTAGCAATTAGTGTTTAATGTGTGATGTTTTTCACCATGTAATTAAATCCATTAATATTTGTTCACATGAAAAATAAATAACAATGCGTGATGCTGGCCAGGAAGGAGATCACTGAGAAAATTAATTGAGAGAGAAATTTTCTTTGAGCTGTGGAAAAATTAACTTCACAAGTTAATGGCCTGAATGCTATTACAGAATACAGTTTCTAGCAAGCAAATATAGATATATACAGATTTATAACACGTATCACAGAAAAGTTTAAGCACTTCCAGCCACTAGTTTGCCCTGTTTGTTCTCTGAAAATGTTCACCTTTGGGGATGGTAGCTGGGAGTTCACAGATATTAAAGACAAAGACGTACACAAACAGTTTTCAAAAAGGTCTTATTTTATAAATAGTGCAAATCTAGGGAGGAAAAAAAAAACACCAAGAAAAAAAAATCAAAAAAACACCCCACAAACCACAACAAACCACAACTCTTTTTTTTGTAAAATACCACTGTCATTTTTTGCCCATTTAGCCCTCAAGACGCTGAAAGGTCAGGGTTGATGGACTCATTTTGGGAATATGTGGCCACAGAGTACTAGAAAATGGACAATGTCAGTGGAAGTGTCTCTATTGCATCTCCTCTACCTTTCTGTCCCAAATACACTTAAATGGCAAATTATCTGCAGCTGGAATGGTGTTCCTGTCTGCATATTCAGTTCATCTCTGGTCTTTTACCTCAGGTTCCTGTTAGATAGCCCAGTCGTTTGGTATGGTGATGGGTTTCAGTAATGATATTCATAGGCTAACTTTTACCTAGACCTAAACAGGGCTTCACTGCTAACTAGCAGTGACATTGCTGAGGTGAGTTTGACATTGGAAGGATCATGATTTTGAAGGTACTTTCTGAACTATAGGTGTCCTACCTAACAGTTACACTTCTCTAATTCTTCACCTAAAAGGTGTTTCATAGGCCTTATTTCTTTAAGCAGCAGGTAAAAAAGCCATTTCAGAGGAGTATGTGTGTATCTTACAACAGAGAACCTGTGTGTTGTGGTGCTCCTTGTGCTGAGCATTAGAGAGACATTAAACTATTTTGCAAAGCTAACAGATATACCCTGATAAGTTGTATTTAGGTCCTTACCTAAACAACAGATGAGAAAATCTGGTCAGATCACACTGATTAAGATAAAAAATTAATGAGTGTGAAGACTTAAGTAATGGCTGTCGCATTGGGTTCGTTGTTTGTATGGTGCTTTGGGCTGAAAAGTGGCCATTTCTATGATATATGACAATGACAGCTGTATTAGGAGGAGCATTGTTTTGGTCCCAATACAAATATCACAAGTATCCAAATCCCCTGCAAAGCGACATTCTCTTTTTAATTTGCAATTCCTTTTATTCTTTGTGACTCTTCTAAGTTAGTGAAGCATTCTTCTGTTTGTCACATAAAATACACGGTTTTTATGTGCAGCAACTCTTACCAATAGCCCAGACACTTCAGTGTGGCACAGAAGGGGATAATAGGCTGAATTATCCTTAAGCAATCGCAGTTGTAACTATTTCATGTCTTATTGTGGTATGTAAATTTGATTCTTTGCTGGGTCCAATGGACATATCTTCATTTTGAGTACCGGAAGGCACAGTAGGATAAATGGATTAAAGTAGGAGAACTAGCTCTCAGCACTATTTCTTATCAGTTTTATGGTAATGCTTTCACTGATGTAGTTGCTGTATATACACATAAGACAGATTTCTCTCCCAAAAGTGGTTGCCTATCAGTATCAAACCAAATGTAAAAAAACCCAAAATAATCACAAAACAATGGGAATGGATCAAAGGACAACGAAAACAGTGGTAGTGCTGAGATTGTTTGGTCATGCAGGTTAACAGTAGACATAATGGGATGGTGGTGCTATTTTTGCAATGTTATTTTTTGAAAGAAAGAATACAGTAACTAGCAGCCAGTATTACTGCAAGTCATGCAACCTAGGTGTCATATCTGGCTGGTTTTAAGAGGGAAAGGTGAGGCTTACAGCAGGAGTGGATCTTGAGAAAATACTGAAAGCTGGGAAAGGGAATGATATTTCATATTCATTCCCATTAAGTATTCCAGGGAGGCGGCATAAAGAAAGGTATAACAGAAGTTCAGACATGAGTGCTCCTCGCTGGTGTCATTGGCGGAGTGCAGTGGGGACAACTGAAGTGAGAGTGAGATGAGCTAAAATAATGTGTTGGCTGGAGAGGAACACTTCAGATATGACAGTGTAAGTGCTAGTTGTAATGGAAGTTGAAGCCATGGGGGAGATAAAATTAGCTGTGGACAAGAGAGGAAGAAAGAAAAGCAGGCAAGCTGAGGGATAGCTCTCCTGTGCACCATAAAAAGGAGGGTAAGTGGAGGGAGCAAACTTATGAAAGGCTTTGCAAAGAGTCATCTAACTCCAATTCTCTATATGGTTATTCCTTGGTGCAATATATATATAAAATAGTAATATCTTTAGATTAGACACCAGCTTTTTTGTTCCTCGTTTGAACCTCAGGTTTTTAACACTGTACAAACACAAATCACCAGTGACATGCTCTGGCAGGAGCACTGCATCTGCATGGTAGGTAGTACCCATGCTCTTGCCTATCTGGCCAGCCTGGGTCAGCAATTTTGGATGGTTGCTTGTGTCTGATTTCCATTCTGGAGCGTGCTACAGGAGGCAGGGATGTGCAGCTTCTGCCTTTGCAGATGGAAGTACCTCTGCAGGGAACATTTCCAGCTAGAAGGAGGGATTGAAGGCATTCATCACCAGCAGGTGGGGAAATTCTCTACTGGCACTTAGCTCATAACTTCAGAAAGTTTGGCCCAACCTGGCACAGACCCGTGTCACGACCATATGCTCTTCCTAAGAATGTTTTGCCCTCGTAAGTCTCAGTGAAGCTTTTTATATTAGAATGGTTAGATTACTTATTAAGAGTTTTCTTGCCATGTTACTCGCTGGAACGGAGTGTGGAGAGAAGTGAAAACATGAGATGGGCAAGCTGCAGACATAGGTAAGGGGGCTGTTCCTGGCCATGGCAGTTGTCAGGAGCTTTCCCTGTGCCCCAGGGTAGTGGGAGCCAGCTGCTTGGGCAATGGGGACCAAGATGGTATTGCATGAGGGTCAGGCAGGAGAGGCTCTGCAAGGAGCCAGAAATGGCTGAAAGAATGGGTTCTCCCTTCCTTCAGCTGCCCATAATCAGTGGGCTCAATAATACATTAGTTCCCCTTCTTTCATCCTTGCCTCCCAAAAGTCTCGCTGGCTGCTGTCAGTCCTCTGTGCCCTATCTTGGATCCAGTTCTGCTGCTGCCACCAAATTCAATTTTGCAGCCTGTCGAGTTAGGGCAAAATAACTCATTCAATTTTGCCTACATTACTGAGCAGCCTGGGGCTGGCTCAGGAGGCAGATGGGTATT
Organism: Actenoides lindsayi; assembly: GCA_025331215.1. Lineage (NCBI taxonomy): Eukaryota > Metazoa > Chordata > Aves > Coraciiformes > Alcedinidae > Actenoides > Actenoides lindsayi. Next base: position 38,380 of record WTSP01016063.1, read on the forward strand.
TAATTTGACATTTGCACCTCTGTAAGCTGGAGGAGAGTTTCTAGCAGAGTTGTGGCGGCCAGGTAATGCAGGTGAGCAATTGCCAATGGTGGACTAATCTCTTGAAGTACATTAATATGTCAGGTTATACTCCAGATTTCTCTGTGGGATGATACTGCTCAAGGAAATTAAGCCTAAGAGATGATTTGGCAACAGGCTTATTTTAAATGCTGATTAATGACTGTTGCTTTAGTGCAGCTCCTGCTCTACTCATGTGATGTTTTAATATGGCAAAGGAATTATGATTAGTGCTTTTAGGTTTTTAATGTTCAGATAGTTAAAATGCCCCGTAATAATTGCTCCCTTTAATATTCAGCGTAACTATTACAGAGATATAATTGTCCATTGGTGTTGAAAAGAAGAAACCAGGATCCCAGTGTGATCATGAATGCCTTTTTCTGGTAGCTTAAATCAAATCCTTAAATTTCAAAGTCATTGGCAGTAAGTTTTAAGAACTTTAATTAAAAAAAAAAAAAAAGTATTCCATAAATAAATCAAAGCTGAAAGAACAGAAATTGTTAAAGGAGTTACTGCAATAATTGCAGTAAAAAGTACAGCAGAATATGTACCAGAAAGCACAAGTAAAAGCATCAAAATCAGAAGACAAATTCAGATTCTGGAAGCCTGTAATCCAAGATGTACCTCTGCAGCATACAAAGTACCTCCAAGATTTGTAATCCTTATTCTCATGACATTAACATACTTTAGATCTGATTCTGCAATATCTCACACTATTGGAAGCTGAGTGTGATTTTCTAATAGAATTAGGAAAAAAAAAAAGAAAAACCAACCAAACAAAACAACAACAATAAAAATGAGAGCAGGCTCCAGCTCTGCAAGTGTGGCTGATCCTTGGCAGAAGCAAGAAATATTTGCATATGTTTCCCTTCTCCTACCTCGGAGGTGGTATCTTGCACGCAGTAGTGAGTTTTCATCTCACCCAGCCTGTAATTCTGTTGCTTTCTGTTCTCCGTATCAGGGAAAAAAACATTCCATTGTGGTTTTGTAATTGGTGTTAAGAGTCAAACACGTGTGAACTCAAACCTTCCCTTGAAAAGAAGACTCTCCCTGGTGCCCGGGCAGGACTGCCATGAGGCGCAGAAAAGCATCTCTGCGTTCCGAGTCGCAATCCGCGCTGCGGGGGGTTTGGCAGTTTCTCGAAGAGAACTTTTTATGTACGATCGCCTCTCGCAAGAGTTGCAGCTCTCCCGCACAGCCCCCCGAGCTCTGCCCCTCCAGTCTGCCTCTCCCCTCAGCCCTTTGAACGTGTCCTCGCCTCTGTCCCCTTCCAGTGGGAATCGCTGTGGTTGCTCTGGATGGGGTCATGCCGTACACGGGGTCGGGGGGTCCTCCTCGGCCACCCGCTTGCTCCCCTCTTCCCCACGCACCTTGGGTGATGTCCCACCCTGCCTCCATGCGTGGGCAGAACTTCCCTCTAGTACCTGAAAGCATTACCTTGCATTCTCTCAAGTAGCATTTTAAGGTGACACCTCTACTGACATTAGTCTGACCATTCACGAGACTGGTTTTGGTAAGCTCTTTTCATTACAATTTCTTCCATATGTTTCCTCTTGCCTCTGTCCATGTCCTGCTTTGCAAAGGCTGTTGTGATCTTGCCTTTCTTCCAGTTCTGCAAAAGTGTTAAGAGTTATTTATTTCAGTGCCATTTCTAGTGATGATTTAGCTTATCTTGTCCATGCATTGAAGTACCATGAGTAATGCCAATGGCATCCTGGTCTGCGTCGGAAACAGCATGGCCAGCAGAAGGGAAGTGATCGTGGCCCTGCACTCGGCACAGGTGAGGCCTGTGTTCAGTTCTGGGCCCCTCACCACAAGAAAGACATTGAGTTGCTGGATCAGGTCCAGAGAAGGGCAGCCAAGCTGGTGAAGTGCCTGG
>WTSP01016063.1:40415-106278 GCA_025331215.1 Actenoides lindsayi
TGGCCTCGCACTCGGCACAGGTGAGGCCCGTGTTCAGTTCTGGGCCTCTCACCACAAGAAAGACATTGGGTTGCTGGATCAGGTCCAGAGAAGGGCAGCCAAGCTGGTGAAGGCTCTGGAGAACAAGGCCTATGAGGAGAGGCTGAGGGAATTGGGATTGTTTAGTTTGGAGAAGAGGAGGCTGAGGGGAGACCTTATCGCTCTCTACAGCCGCCTGAAAGGAGGTTGTAGTGAGGTGGGTGCAGCCTCTTCTCTCAAGTAAATAAGGACAGGACTAGAGGAAATGGCCTTGAAGTTGCACCAAGAGAGGTTTAGATCAGATATTAGGAAGAATTTCTTTACTGAAAGGGTACTCAGGTGCTCTAACGGGCTGGCCAGGGAGCTGGTGGAGTCACCATCCCTGGAGATGTTCAGAAAATGTGTAGATGAGGCACTTCAGGACATGTTCTAATGGGGTGGTGAGGTGGGATATTTTTTGAGTTCTTGTTTTGTTTTGTGGGGTTTTGTTGTTGACAGTTGGACACGGTGATATTAGAGGTCTTTTCAAACTGAGGCAATTCTGGGATTCTGTGATTCTGCGAAGAGTTAAACGAAAACTAAGCACCTGATTTACCCCTGGTGTAGGGCTGACTGCTTATTCCTGAAGAAAGACAGCACGGAGGGGATAGAAAGGGCAGGCAGCAATATTGTTTATATGAGTCAATAATTACCTATGGTGAGGCTGTTTAGCAGCTCCTCACTTTCCCTGATGTATTAGTCAGGTGAGAATAAGACGAAGTAAAGGGAGATAGCTGAGTATTTTGCTTCCCTTGTGATTTTTCTATGTGCAACTTCCAGTGTTGATAGAAAAGTAACCTTACTGAACTGATCGGTGACAGCAGTAACATATAGGACTAGCTGAAGTATGGGACTAGAGCAGTAAGCATGACAAAGGAAGAAGAAATGGGAATGGCTTAGCTTCTAGGGTAGGATAAGTTGGAGGTTAAAGGAAAATTGGAAAGGAAAAAAAAGAAGATACTGTGAGATATTCCCATTAATCTTTAAAGTTGGAAGGCTGACATCCTTCCACAGTCAATGGAAAGATGTGAATGCCTATAACACATCACAACTAGAAGCCTAAATTAGAGGGTTTTAATACCACCTGTTTTATTGTTATGATCCATTATCTTATTAATGCATTTTTAAAATGAAAGAAAGTGTCAGGCAGCAAGAAGGATAAAGGGTAGGTGGAGAGCCTGAGCATGTGGCAAATGTTCTTTTCTGTTCATTTTAATTATAATTTTAGGTGGTTTTTCCCTTCCTGTTTCATTATTTTTAGGTAAATGAGATTGCAGCTTAGCATTAAACTGATTTTGGAAATAAATGTGACTGCATGCTTCTTCTCTTGCAGAAGTGGCTTCATTTCTGTAATTCAATTTCTTGCATTAAAGCATGAATCTTTTTATGTATGTTTATTACTTGTTTGCAGTGCAGTGAGTTCTTCTGTAAAGACGTGTCCTCAAGTGTGGATTACTAGGTTAAAGGGTTTGGCCATGTTTGTGGCCAAAACCATTTTTTTTGAGCCATTGAATTATGTTTTTTAGAACAAGTACAGTTCTGTCTTTACTGGACAAATGTCTTTAATAAGAGGAGATGCATTTTCTTGTGGTTTTTTGTATTACTGAACCTTTTGTATTTTTGACAGAGAGATACACATGGCAGACAAATTTACAGACACAAACACAGCTCTTGGTTATTGGCAACTTACAAAACTTGGCAAATGTAGTAAGTGTTTGAATATGTCTGAATTCATTTTTTCGTAGGAAGTCTGTGGGAAATAGAAAAATCCTCATAGAGGCATCCAAATATAGTTCAACCATTTTCTTCTCTGTTAAAATATGTCAAGAGTGATGTCTGGGAAATCAGTGTCTTCCATTAGTGCAATGCTAAACCACAGACAGGTGCCTTGCTGGTGGCTGACCCCAGTATAATTGTACTGGATCTGCAGCAATTGATTGTCCTCTCGTGTGCCTCTCCCAAACGATCACTTGCCTTATCTTTTAAAGTAAAATCCTGTCAAACTCATAAATGCCTTTCCCATTCTTTTTTTTTATCTCCAGGGGCTAAACTTCTAGCTGACATTCTGATAGATTTTATAAGAAAATGCCTACCAAGCACATTTTGACAGCAGTTCTTGCCTTTGACCAATTAGCAGAGCCTACAGTAGGTGTCTCTTGGAGGGCTACACAGACAGAAGTCCACTCAGGATGATGTTAGCAGTTACAAAACAAATAATATCTCATACAAGTTGGTAATTACTGGCTCCTCCATAACTCCGTGTTCCCACTGTGAAAATTGAGAGCAAAGTGCTTTTTAGCCCCTGTGCCAGTTTTGGGATCCCTCCCTTTTCTTCTGCCTCTGAAGTTAGAGCACTAGGAGCATATTAATGAAGTGCTGTATGTGACTATCTAGAGAGTGTTTATGGACCCACCATCCTTAAGCTGTTAGCTCTCTTCTCCTGGGGGATGCATCGCTGATGGTGTGCACATTGCTGTTCACAGCATAGAATAAGAAAGTGGTTTTGTAAACCACCTGCAGCATCATGAACAAGGAGCAGGTTAATGCCACAGAGAGAGCAGCATCTGGTGGTATGGTGGTGGTCACTTAAGCTGTTCAAATGGGAGGTCATGTAATCATGAGTGAGCACCCAAATTCACAGCTACATTTATTGAAACTTGGGGCTAAAACATTTTATCCTCAAAGGATATCTTACAAGTCATTATGAATGAAGACTGAGGTGGAGGGATTCTTGCAACCTCTCTAATTCTTGTACTTCCTGAAAATTGTACTGAAACTTGAAAGTTAAGCAAGAGGTTTTTCAGCTTTGATTTCAGAAGTTTTAGGCTGAATATGAAGGAGAAAAGAGCTATGCACAGTGAAACAATATCCCAGGTAACCTGATGAAAGCCCTATAAATAACTGTTTGAAAGTAAGAATTTGTCATATTGAAACTAATACTGTATTGAACTAGTTGGGAAGTTATACTGACATGATTCAAGAATGTTTTATCTCTAGTATTTGTGATTCTAAGCTGTGCATTTATTACGTGTTTCGATTGGCAAAATGAACACCTATTATATATTAATCTAAGAAAGCACAGTCATCCAGGATTCAGCACGTGGCTGGACCAAAAAAAAAAAAAAAGAAAATTAAGTTTCACTGGAAAAGTGGGGCAAAAGATGAAAAACTAGAAAAACCCTAAAATGATGCAGGTGACTGGGTGAAATCAGATAATCTAAAGACCAAAGATCACCTGTTGTTCCACATGAATAATTCAGGGAGACCCTTGATCCCCAGGGATCCTGGTCTGAACTGGCAACTAAGCTCTCCCAGTCCTTGCCCACTGATGTGAATTGATACCTGACAGGTCCGCTGCCGCTGTGCCAGAGGCTGTGACTTCCTCTGGCTGATGTTGGCAGCCTTCATCATTGGCTTGCCCCGTCCCAAAACAGACATCATTTCCCTGCATCACATTATGGTGTCTGCTCTCAGAAATCACCTCCTGCTCAACTGAAGGCCACCTCATTGACCTACTTCTCTTGTAGGAGCTTGGTGACGTTGTTCTAGGCACAAAGGTGTCTGCAGGATGAAGTCCCATTGACACTTAGATTCCCGCTGCTTGGTCACATCTGAAAGTATGATTAATGTTTCTGAGGTGCCTTGGGGCACTAGCATTTTAGCCTCGTATTATTCTTGATGTACATATTAATTAATCACAATCTCTCCAGAGAAATGTACTGCAGCCTAAGGAGAGCTAGGTCAGGCAGTAGAGACTAGTCCTTGGGTTTCTGCTGACATCCAGGAAACTTTGAACATTTCCTTCTCTCCAGGTTTCTGAAATCCAGTGCTGTGGTGAATCTCAGTGACTGGCAGACCAAGTGATTCTGGATAACCAACCCATATATATCAAACACTGTTTGCAACAGATGCTTTCAGATTATTGTCCCAAATGTATTGAAGAAGGAACAGGTAAAGGAAAGAATGAGAAAATTAGTGTGCTTTTAGAGAGCAGAACAGAGAGGGAGACCCTGGCTATTTTTCAGGCTCTATCATATAATAAGAAACATTCAAACCCGGGAAGTGTTGGAGGGAGATAAGGGACATGTACACAGGGGCAGTTATGTTGCAGGTGATAAATCTGCGGGAACCTGGGAGAAGCCAACCAGTCTAATCTTCTTAGGTTTATCTCAGAGAAGAGTAAAAACTGTTATGCAATGTTGAGATACACAATTCCAGTCTGTGCGAGGATGCAGATAAAAGCAACACGGAGCATCCTAGGAGCCACTGCGGCCCAATTAAGAGAAAATACTGAACTTAATCCTGTAAAACTCACCTCAGTGATTCTTTGCTAAGGCAGCAGAGTTCAGTGTAAACAAGTTAAATATGCAGATATAAAACTGAATTGTGTAATAAACATGGATAGAGAGCTTGCCTTCCCCTTTAATGCATGGGAAGAGAGCAGTAAATCGGCCAAGAAGCCAGGGGGGAGCAAGCAATGTGATGTTTGAACGCTATGTTCCCGTTTTCCATCAAAGTCTGGATAAACCTGTGTGTGCTTATGTTAAAGACTTCAAGGACTTGTGGGGAGGGAAGGCCATACAGCCCCACTGTGCTGCCCAGATCGTTTCTGAGTGGGAGTTTGTGCTGTATTTAACATCAGCCACATCATCCAGCTGCTAGGGGAGTGGAAAGGTGTCTGGTGCTGGGCCACGGTGTCTGCGGGGGTTCATAACAGTTCCAGAGAACATAAAGGGTGTAAATATCAAAGAAAGACAGCGGTTATACAGTGTGGGGCCCAGGGGTGTAGCAAGGGTAATGGTGTGGAATTAAAAGAGTGGAGATAGAGGCTGACTGTAAGGAAAAAATCTTCCTAGCTAATCAACCTATACAATGATGCCCTTTTCAGATGGGAAGAGCTATTGAAATGGGGCAAACTAATTCTTCCTTCAAGAGTTTCTCAAGTTCATTAGGGGCTGCTAGAGGCCTGGGTGTGGATTACTGCTGCCTGTAATTCTGCTGATGGAGTGGAGCTGCAGAGAAGAATAATCACAGTGTGCAGGCTGTAAAGCGCGTGTGGGAACAACCCCAATATTTCTGGCCGTGTCAGGCTTGACCTCGCTGGAGATCCGCTGACTCCCCAGTGTGCTATCGCTGTGTCCACACTTGGCAGTGTGGCACCCTGCAGAGATGCCTGCACGCCTCGGCACGTTGCGATGCGGTGCAATGTCATCTCTAGAGGTGAAATGGAGTTGCACTGATGGAGTCACCTGCTTCTTGGCAGCAGTGGTTGGTTGCCATGCCATGCCATGCCATGCCATGCCATGCCATGCCGAGATACGCTGTGTTCACTTGCTGAGCCACGCTGAATACAGTCTAACTGCATGTAACTTGTGGATTACCAGGCTGGAAAGGACCTCAAGGATCATCTGGTCCAACCTTTCTTGGAAAAAGCATAGTCTAGACAAGATGCCCCAGCATCCGGTCCAGCTGAACCTTAAAACTCTCCAGTGTTGGATAATCTACCACTTCCTTGCTGAGATTATTCTGATGGCTGATTGTTCTCACTGTGAAAAAATTTCCTCTTGTGTCCAGTTGGAATGTCCTCAGGATTAACTTGTAGCCACTACCCCTCATCTTTTCCACGTGACTCCTTGTAAATAGGGTTTTCATAGCCACCCTTTAAATACTGGAACAGGGTGATAAGGTCTCCCTTAAGCCTTCCTTTCTCAAGGCTGAACAATCCTAGTTGTCTCAGCCTTTCCCCATATGGCAGCATCCCAGTCCTTGGATCGCCTTTGTGGCCCTTCTCTGGTCCCTCTCCAGCCTGTCCACATCTTTTGTGTGTAGCAGGTATGTTTCTATAACAGGTATGTTTGTTCCTGCTTTCTTTCACAAAGAAAACAATCGAAAAGAGACAACGCAGCAGAGAAAATTCTGAATGCTTAGTTTCACATTGCTTTGGGAAAACCAAGAAAGATAGAGTTGTGCTAAGCATTCAGTCTGAGGGGGCTAATTCCCTACAAAAGCATGCATTCTTACCATTTGAATTGTTAAAAATGTCATTTGTTATAAGTAGATATGCTATAAAGAAGTCTGTCTGCATGTGTTACTGTGCCCAGCAAAGATAATCTTATCTTACTGTATTCTGGTTTAGTTTCTGTATTTCAGAGCTCCCATTATGCACATCTCTGCTGGAGACCAGCGGGGTCTTCCTTCAGTACCTAACCTAATTTTCTTTAAGCCTCCCATAATTCTTCCCCAAGGAAAGGGGTATTTTACTCACTATGACATCTAACCTCATCTTCGGGAGGTCTTAAAAGCACAGCTATTAAAATAGTGTCAGTTATTGGTGTTTTCTCTGCCCCGGTGTCAGTTACCAGCATTTTCTCTGCCCTGGTTCTCCCCACTGGTGATACATCTTGTTGATGCTGGGAGTGCAAAAAACTTGAAGACTGTAATTTTTGGAAAGAATCAAAGTGTCTTTTCCAGTAGGCAGGTAGGAGAATTGAGGCACCTTTCTCTTAGGTTGGCCATGTGAACGCCGTGGTTCCTCGTGCTCTTTTGTATGTGCCAACAGCTTTCAAGTTGCTCCTTTTGCACCTGATCTAGGGGACTGCAACGGCAGCTTTCTGCACCAGAGAGACAGTGTTTCTGAGTACACGTTCCTATTCTTTGGGTGGAAATCTAAGTGCCAGCAGTGGGGACATCTTCTGCATGTTGTGTAAAGCCATGCAGCTCCTGCCCACTGGGCGATAAGGCTTTTTCCTTAGTTGCATTGTTTTCACTCTGAGATGTTCAGGTACAGCCATAATAATTTTCTCTGGATGAGTAAGAAGGAGAAATCTCCTTTTGTTTTGTGTGGGAATCTTCAACTCAGAGGTCTTCATGAAGGGTCGCCCAGCTGGCAGTGCACCACAGCATCCCACTCACATTCCTTGTTTTAACAATAGCGTGTCGTGCTCCAGAGCCCTCTGTCCCACACATGAGGAATCCAGGCAGGAACAGAGATAAATAAATGCCATAGTTTGGGTTGCTTATTTTTAATGACCTGGGTTTTGCTGACTCTCACAGTGATAAAACTGCTTTGGTTCCATTGGTGTCCGGAATTTGCTTGAGTTAGAAAGTCAGGCATTGTCCTTGAGAAGCATTGTTCATGGTATTTAGAAGGGAAACATGTTACTGCAGGCTTCTGTTTTCCTCCAATTTGTAGTGTCTTCTGGGTTTATTAAGAAAAATGTTTCCATGTCTAAATACACACAAGCACAAATACCATTGTTACTCAGTTGATTGTTTTTTTGGTTGGTTTTTTTTTTTCATCTCCACAGTGCACAAGAGGGAATTTGTTTGGCACTTTTCCTCCCTAACAATTGTTGTTGATATAATAGAAGGTAACAGAAGGCGGCCAGATTATTCCATTATACCATCTGAAAAAAAAAATAAATAAAAACCAAACCAACAAGCCAACCCGAACTATTATTTGTACCAAATGCAGTGGATTTTTCAGTGATCTCTACCCAGAGTGTATTTCTCTGTACCCATCTGAAACACTGTGCTGCATGTCGGTCCTTCACAGTCTAGCCCTATCCACATTTGGTGGTTAAACATTTTATTTGCAACCTGTCCGATGTCTGTAATGATAAATACTGAGAGGAATTTAATGCTGTGCCGAAGTATTTTTAAATGCAACTTTCAGTGAGCAATTACTTTCTTTGCTGCCTGTTTTTCATCTCTAAATTATTTATCAGTCTAAATGAAAAGACGATGAGATGTGGATTGTTTCCCAATTTAGCATACGTGGGCAGGGAGGATTTGTGTGCGTAGAGTCTGTTGGCACAGCAGGGCAAAAGCAGCTGTAGAAATGGGAGTGTCTGGACCCTCCACACTGGTGTGCAGCTGCACTGGGGGAGAGGCTTTGCTACAAAGTGGATGGAGCTTGACTCTTAACACCTCCATCTAGCACTGAAAGCAAAGATCTCCAGAAGTGATGCTGGAAAATAAGCTGAAAATAACCATGGGAGCCTTGTCTATTTTTCTTATATAGGGTAAGTGATGGCACGAATATCAGTATTAAACTGTCAGTTGATAGGTGTAGAAGTGTTAGCCTTTTAAGCATTGCTTTTCTTTCGAGTATTCTGATCTATTGCACGTGTCTCACCTAATCAGAAGTTCTTACAGGACTCACCAAACCACAGAGAAACAACGGAAGTAATGCTCAGCAGGGCTTCTTGTATTCCCTGTGGCTAAGTAGCTTTGGCATTGCCTCACCACACATCTCTGGCCTGCCTCAGCCTTGTTTTGACTTGTGTTTGTAAAACAGCGGGAGTGTCTTCCTCTGGTGTTTTCCTTTGTCTTTTCCTTGCCTTTACCACTTTCTGTGTTACTAACAGTATTCCTTGTTACCATATTTCTTCTCTTTTTCTTCTTTTCACTGAAATGGATTTCCCTACAGTGAATATTTACCCTTCTTTGCTCACACACCCTTACAGTGGTTCTCTCCATTTTCTTTCCTTTCACTCTCCTGTCAATTAACTCATATGTATTCATAGTGATGTCCATGCACACATGCATATACTTGTCCATCTGCCAGGTACCACACACTGACCTGCAGGAGGGACAGGGATGCATTGCTAAGCGAGAGGTGCTACTAATGAAAACCAGCAGGAACAGTTGGCTGAGAAGAAAACCAAAGACCTTGAAGCCTCTACCCAGAGGTGGGAGGGTCCAACTTGCATTTCCAAATGTGCCATCTCTTTTACCCACTCCAGACTTACAGCTGAGAAATGGCAGAAGTCACTGAAGGACAGATGCAGCCAAGACAGTATTTGCTTTATTTAAATAATTGGATTTTTTGTTTTCCTCCTCTATCCTGCATGCTACTGGCAACAGCATGACCTAGCTAAAACCTGTATTCTCTCTGCTCAATTCTAGCTCCTTTCTTGGATACAATTTAGTATGTGGAGCTGATGCAGTAAATAAAATATTGTCATCTTTGTGGGATCAACATTTATGGGATGACACATGGACTGGCTGAACTCCAGTGCACTTCTGATCTGTAATGTGGAAGTATTTTTTTGACAATCTCTCAAAATGCATGTAAAATCCACCCAGGCATCCCTTCAACTTTAACATACAGTTTATATTTAAAGTATTTAGCAAGGGTTAATAAATGTGCTCACTTAATGATTAATATGTGATTAAGAAGTCTTTTGTGGAGTTCCTCATTCAGAGATCCTAAGACCAAATGTAGACCGTGATGATGATGGCCAGTTTTGGCCCCTTGTACCAACTACCTGCCTAACTGTGGAGTTGGAGCAGGTTTGTAGAAAGGCATCCCACCTTGGTGCATGATTTGACTGAAGAAGGATTTACCTTGGATGAGTTGATCCAGTAATTAATTTCCTTCAGGCTTAAAATTCCCTTTTTTTCCTAATTTGAATATGAATTTATCTAACTACAGCTCTCAGCCTTGGGAGCATAATTTTTGCCTGCTAGCTTAAAAAGAGCTCTTCTAAGAGGAGTCCTGTCTGCGTATTCCTCAAAATGATCGAGTCTCCTCTTCCCCACTTCCCACCTGAACCAAAGGTAGGTTTCTTTATTTTGTTCCTTTGGGGCAAGTTTTCCAGACCTAGAATTATTCTCCTGGGTTTCCTTTAAACTCTCTGTCATTATCGATGTTACTTTTACAATGAGGAGCTGGGACTGTAGGCAGTCTTATAACAGTGCTGTTAATATTTAATATAATGGTAATTCCACCACCCTATTCCTGTGTGAGGTATAAGAGAGTCCCTGGTTTCCAAAATGCAGGCTGGCAGTCTGTGATTTATTCAAGGCAGCAGTGAATTAGCCAGCACAGAGCTCAGTGATGCTGCAGATAGATGGTTTCAGGCTGCTGGAAGATCTCTTTAAAGCTCTCTCAGGTGTCTCTCTGCTACTCTGCATCTGGTATGATACAGTAGAGTTATTTCTTTTTATGATTCAGAATTGCTATTTTATCTGACAGTGATACCATGCTTCATTGTCAGACCTGCCATCGTATGGATTGTCACTAATTATACTGGTGTTTTAAATGTTTACCTGTAAAGCAACAGTGGAAATGCCCCCTCTCACCGTGGCAGTTTGATTCTGGTCTTACTAATCTTACTGTCTTCTGATGGCCCTTGGTTCAAATTTTGCATCAAGTTGGGTGCACGCATCTTCTGGCCACGCATCCCGAGCTGAATCCATGTCCTAGCTGAAGTGCTACTTCAGTGTACTCTCCATATCTCTTGTTTTTTACAGTATTATTGAATCATATTTCCTTTATGGCTCTCTACAATTGCTGAATTCAGGGTAGTGGTACCACTGCCGGGCCGGTTGTCTCTCCTCCCGTGTTCATGCTGTTGGCTGGTCGCTCTCACATCACCATAGTTCTGTAGTTCTCTTCCAGCCTATTTTTTTCAGTCCATTTTTCCAATTCATAAAGCCCATTTTGAATTCTTTTCCTGTCCTCTCATTGCCTTATCGTCCCTCTCACCTTGGCAGCATCCGCAGAGTTAAGAATAATTTTCAGTCCATCAGACCCCAATTAATAAAAACAGGGAATGTGACTGGATACAGAACATAAAGCTCTGCAGAGCCACACGTGAGGTTTCTTTCCCATTTTACAAATTAACTATTCAGAGTAGGATATTTCCAGCGTTGTACTCAACGAGTATGAGATTCATCCAGACCACATTTCCTTAGCCCCACAGGCAGTGTGAAAGGCTTACTGAAGTCAACATATTACCTGCCATTCCATCCCTATGCACAGCATCTGTTACCCTGTTACCAAAGAACATCAGAATGATTCCACACCGTTTATTCTTGACAAACCCGTGCTGCCTGCTACTCATCTCGCTTGTTATTTTCTGCTGCTTATAGATAACGTCAGTAGGAAAATATTTTTCCAAGAATAAAAGTTTATCTGACTGTTACAGAGTTCACTGTTGGTTTTTTCCCCCCTTTCTTTCTCCACCTGTCTCGCATTGCTTCTTCTGAAGGTTGCTGGGCAATCTTGTCTGCTTCATTCCTAAATAACCCCGTTGACCCAGAAGTAATCTCAAGTGCTTCTTCAAGTTTGCCCTCCTTGTTGGTCAAACTTTCTGAGCTAGTGCATATCATAAAAAGTTTTTCTTGCCATTCTTTCCCTTCACCCTGTTGGTGATCTTTCATTCCCTACCGTTCCCTCTATTGTAAATTGACTATTTGTAGTGCTGGGCTTTCTCTGTGTGGTTCCTGTGATGAGCAACGGTGTTTCCCTTTTCTTTATTTCTTTGACTTTTCAGTTCCTTTCACATCTGCCACTCAACTTCAGTTTCTTGTCTCTCCCTTTTAATTTTCCTCTCTTTCTAATCTGGTATGGGCTGTTTGAGTGAATACTTTCTCTTAGACTGTTTGCAGGATCTTTAAATTACTGTGTCCTCTAATTTACATCACACTCTGTTTGCCCTGTTGCATTATTTAATTCTCTAAAAGGTTTCAGGTAGAGTGGTTTGTGTGTACAACACACTGCAAAGCACAGCTGTGTTGTGTAGCCTCCACATGCATTTATTTTCTCCTTTTACTTAGTGTTTTGGGAAACAGCCTTTTTCACTCCATTATTTCCAGAGGCATGGATGCGTGAAGGTGGTGCTGCAGGCAGTGGCAGAGGTGTGAGAACTGCTGAATCACCCATGCCCTGACAGCAACCTTCCTGAATGCTGCAATGGCACAGAGCAGGACTTGGTGCACCGATGGTGGTTATTATGGGGTACGCTACCCACTGGTACATGAACAAATAAGGAGTTCTGTTTTCTGGTAGAGTTCCAATAGACAGACACCCATAAATTACTTAAAAACCAAGCAGAAAGAAAACGTAACTGTGTGCTAGATGCTGATGTTTGCAGAGCATGGTCACGTTTGTATGTAGAGTTATGCAGTCGTTCCTGGTCAGATTTATTCTAAAAATGTCTATTTTATATTAATACAGCTTCTCATTAATCAGCGACATGTATAGGCTCTATTGATGGACGTTTTAAATAAGTACTGCAGCAAAAATTCCTCATTTTTTTTTTTTCCTGAATTTTAGTGATGTACCTATAAATGTTCAGATGTACCTTGCTTGCTGCAGCATGACCCAAACAGTGGAAGTCAGTAGAAGACTTCCCATTGATTTGTGAGGATTTGTACAGATCCTTGTAAAGCATTTCACCTCAAAGTGTGGGCAAATAATAGAAATGTAGGAATCTGAAAATATGTTGTTGCCTGCTCTGAAAGAAAGGAATGGAAATGCAGAAGAAAGATACCCAGACCTAGAGAGACACCAGCTACCTCACAAGGTAGTGGCTCACAAGCACTTCCCTCTTATCTTTTGGCTCAGGGGATGGTATACGTGCACTCTGATGTTTGAAGTAGGTTGGGTAGAATTTAACTTTTGGCTCAAGGGAGCCTTTAGTTTATTAAATATGGATGTTCTTGCTGGGGAGCAGTCACAGGTGGAAGCACGATTTCTCTCTGCAGCACATCACTTTTCTTAAATGTACACATTTGGGAAAGAAAACTTGGCTTGTCTGTGCCTAAATCTTTTCTGTCTGGATCTGCCTCTGAGAAATACCAATAAAACCTGTCAGATCGTAACAGTTGCAGGATTTCTAAGTGTGTGATGGTGTGATTGAAGCTGCCTTCAAATCTGTGAATTCAGCTGCCTTGTCAGAAGGCTGGCCTCTGAGCAGCACTGCTAGGAGATCTGCATTACCTGTAATTATACAGAGAAAATTGCTCAAGTTAATGCCGCGTCTAAACGCAGCGCTAACATCTGCCCGTCTTGGCAATAAGACAGCTACCACAAATACACGATGCAAGATGCTGTCAGATATCTTGGCCTGTGCAGTAACTTGCTCTCCTAAGAAAAAAAATCCGGCTCCAGTTCCTAATCAGGCTGTGGGTGATCTTTCCAAGCTCTGAAGCTGTGGGATCTATCACTCATCCATCAGCATCTGTCCTGCTCTTCCTATGAGCATTCGTTTCTGTCTGGTTGCTGCTGAGGAGGAATCAGACCTGCTGCTGGGTGGACTGTGGGGGAGAGTGACAGTCTCATCCTAATGAAGCAGTCAGGTTTATGAGCTGGTTTGCATTTCTGCTTCTGCTTTTGCAGGACCCCAGAACTGACTGTTTCTTGCTGTGACTGCAGGAAGCCTCCGGAGCGGTTCACAGTTCTCTTTGCTTCCGGCCTTTGGTGTAGTCTTATATAAGCGTGTTTCAGAAAACGTAACTTTCAACTGCCTGACACTTCCCAGCCTCTTCTATCGCTTGTCTGTAGAGCTATCAATCAAATTGTTCTTGTTGGCTAATCAGTTTAAACCTTGTGTGGAAAAATTGTTAGTCCAAGATCATACGATGTAAGGACAAACGTGTTCCTGCTGTGCCAAGTTAATTCATTCATGAAAATAAAGTGATAGAGTATCAATGTAAAGTTTTTAGGCCTTGAAGTGATTTAAAATCTCTTAAAAGAAAGACTAGGGCTGAAACTTTGTCTCCGAGGCATCGTTTTTAACTCAGCGGTAAGCTCTGATGGTCTTTTCTCTAAATTGCCTATTGTACAGATGCCTACAAAGAAAGTGCTTCTATGGGACTGTTTGTGTTTAGTACTGGCATTTATTTCATTTCATGTGACAGATGACTTGGCTTCTGGATCTAGTAATCACTTGCTCATATCCCACCAGGGCAGGTTTTTGACCTCCTGAAACGCTGCGGTTTGCTTTGGGAGCGCAGGCTGGCTGGGCAGAGGACCACGGCGGTCGCAGGTCCCCCCCCAAGCCCGGATGGCTTCTGGCACGCGTCTGTGTGGGCTTCGTTTGGCATTTCAATCAGGCGAGAGGAGCACTGGGCTGCCCGGGCTCTGTTAGCAGAAGCTGCTGTCGATGTTGTCCGTGCTCTTTCAGCCAGGCTGCCTGCGGGCCGCGGGACGATTCGATACGGACTTCACCAGTGCGGCTCCTGCACTGGTGGTGGAGCCCTGGAGATCTCGGTGTCAGCCGCCCCCGCAGAGCCCTCCCCGTCCGTGGGCTGTGCCTGCGCCGTATGCCCGTGTCGTTGGATTTTTATCATTTAATTATTTTTGCCGTAAGGAAATCTACTTAGGAGTTGCTACTGGTGTTCACGGAGATCGGGTCCCAGCTGATAAAGCCCATCTGGCTGTGTGCCACCTGGCATGCCTTCCACCTGTCACCTGCGGGCTTCACTAAAGACACTGCCACCCAATTAAGATTTAAACGTCTGAAAGCCTTTCAGATCTGCTGTGATTGATAGTCTGTAATTGCGGGGTTTCCTACCAGATTTCAGGTTAAGCTTCATAGTTTGGGGTTTTTTTAATTTTTTTTTTTATTATTATCCTAAGGCTTTGAGCGTCAGACCCGCTGATGAAAACCAGCGGATTGCTGGATGAAGCTGAATGAACTCTGCTTTATTCTTCAGCATGGTCGTGCTTTTCACTCACAAATAAATGCCTGATTTTTGCTTGAGGGACTTTTTTTTTTTCTTTTTTGTTGTTGAAAAATGGGGAGATTGAAGAATTGAATGCAGCCTTACATTGTGGCAGTTTTAAGCAGATTTTCTGCTTTTTTTTTTTTTGTCTTCGCAATATTATCATACAGCAGCTAAACTAATGAATATATAATTTTCTTTCCTTTCTGCTTGTCATGCCCTGCTAACACGGACATCTACAAAGGCTCAGGTTGGTGTTGCAATGTGTCTTCATCTTATCTTACTGTTCTCGTTTACTAAAAAGGGTCTTCAGTGTTGTTCTTAATCAGCTTTTTTTTTTTCCCCTTCCTCACTTTAAAATTGGATCCAACATTATAACAGTGTAATAGATTCATCCAGAGAGGTGCCACATTTGTTTGTTACCCCTGAAACTATCCTTCAGCTGCAGCAAAATGTGCTGTTTCAAAAACACCGGACATCGATTTATTTATATCTACTTAAATTTGCTATGCTTGCCTAGCTTTGTGACAGGGAGACAGCAGAACCTACAGCACCTACAGCTTCTGGATTCATCAAAAATGCACCAAAACTCTCACTGGAGAGTTTCAGCCTTGCTTTAAACACCCATGTTTGACAACATAGTGAAATGGCATTTGTTATTATCTCATCTAGATTCAATAGTTCCTTGATAGTGAAGAAAAATAATTAAAAAAATAAAAAAATAAAAAGGAGAACCACAAGAAGTGGATATTTTTGAGTGTATTTGCATATCCCCCGTTCATACTTTAACATCTCCATTTTTTTTGTGTGTAACTCTGAGACTAAATTGTCTTACCTGAGTATTTCAGGTAGAAATAAATACCGAATATCTACTTGATGTCTCTAGCATTATAGTGGGTGCTGTGTTCTGCTCCTCAAAGGCTGTAGTGACAGTACAACCTTGAGTTAAAACCAGGGAGGCGGGTTCGAGGCCAGGAACTGTGTGTTCTCCCTTACTTTCTCATGTGGAGTGATGCCAGCTTCTTCCTTTAATCTCCAGGGAGGAGCACTCATGCTTTACCATCTTACAACTTCATGGTTTTAACGCCCGCACCAGTCTTACATAAAATAAACCCAATTATCACTAGTAAATATGAATTAATAAACCTTGCTGAGCAACATGTTGGTTCTGTAAGTGTGATCTGCAATGACTGGGGTTCGACAGAGCTCACTTCAATTAACTTTTTAAACAAGGCATTTTCCACTCGTTGCGCTTAAGAATTTGAAATACAGCGGTGTCTATCTTTGCATATTTAATCATCCATTAGAACAAAATAAGGGATTTACTAGGAGCATTTTGCAAGTCCAGGAAAAGACTAGATACAGTAAAAGCATCTAAAGGCCATGGTGAGGGAAAGTGGAACATCCACGTGCCTTTATAGCAAGAATACTCTGCTTCTTTCCCACTATCTCCTCTTTTCCTCATTTTACAGCTAGAATTTTACAGTGCTGCTTTTTTTTGATGGCTTCATCCTGAAATGTCTTTATCTGAACTTTTCAGTATCTGATTTTAAGCTGAGATGTCATCCAGTTAGTGCAAGAAATAGGGCATTTCCAGATTCATCCCCCCACTCCCTGAGGGCTCCTTCGCCAGCCTCTAATAAATCACTCAATTCTTCATCCTCAATTTTCTCATGTGTAAATTAGGATTAAAGTTGAGCGGTTTTGAGGGTCAGGCTATAAATAGATAATCAAGAGCTGGGGAAACTTCAGAGGACGGATAATTGTTTTTACCCTCTCTACTCAGTGAAAATCATTTTTCAGCAGTGTTTTTGGAGGCCATCACCAGGGCTAGTCCCTTAGAGTGATGGTGAAGGGTTTGTTTCAGTAGGAGCTTCCATACTGCCCCCAGGGCAGAGCCTGGGAATTGATATGTCTTTCCGTTTATGTAACTATTGCCCTGACTCTTCATTCATTTTTTGTACTTAGAATAAAATTGACCCCATCCTTTTGCTAGATACAAAGTTTTAGGCAGCTCTGGGTTTTCTATAAACTCAGTTTAATGCCGGTGAAGGCATTTTATAACCTTAGCAGAACTCTTAATTGATTTTCTTTTTTTGGTACCACGAAGGAGGTAAAAAACACTACCCCTTTGATTTGAGTATAAATGAAAACTAAAAGTGCTGAATTTGCTTCACGAATATTTGTGCAGGAATCTGCCAGAGGCATAAAAAATTCAGGAATTCTGGTATTTCAGAATTCTTACCGTGTGCTGCTCTGTTCAAACTTTTGTGCTGTAAACCATTCTTGAGTGGTATTTTTTAAATTCTGGTGGCTATTTGCAGCATCCAGGTGCCTAAAGAAAAAGTATTCATCAGTGAAATAGCTGCTTTTCAAATTCCAGATTGCTTGAAAATGAATTGTTCAGTCAGTTTTGATACTGGTGAGCGGTTAGCATATTTCTGGTGATTGTGATCAATATATAAACTAGCATGAAATAAAATCAATTTTATTTTAAAGAGAACTATTTAATGTTGAAATTTTAATGAGGTCTTTTCTGTGATGTAGTGTTTGTTAATGTGCAAGTACTTGTCCTTCAGATATGCAGTTAATTCAGTAAAGCTTTTATATGCCTGCTTAGATCTGCCAGATCAAACATGCACTTAAGTAATTAACAAAGTATGTACTCCATTTTGAATTAAGTTTTAAAGAATTAAA
This sequence comes from Actenoides lindsayi, assembly GCA_025331215.1. Lineage (NCBI taxonomy): Eukaryota > Metazoa > Chordata > Aves > Coraciiformes > Alcedinidae > Actenoides > Actenoides lindsayi. The sequence continues at coordinate 57,630 of WTSP01016063.1, forward strand.
TAAAAGAAACTCATTATTAGAAATTATCTGTTTTGGATTAAATGGAATGCCATGGCATTATTAGAGAATTATAAAAATTGTTCTGCTGATATACGGGCATCTTACAACCAAAAAAAGAGATTTGGATGAACTAGATGGAGTCAACACAGAAGTCAAATTTGCAGGTAAGTGCAGTGGATGAACATCTTGGAGCTGCATCTCCCACCATACTCCAGATCCATTCATGTCAGGCTGGTTGCAAGTGGTCCAGTTTTCACAGAGTAAGAGGAGGAGAGGGCCACTTTTGCATGGTTATATCCCACCGCTGCCTCCTTGCAGCCTGGATAAGCAGAAAAATTAAATGTGAGCAAATTGCTGGCCAGTCTCAGTCAGAGTGTTTTTAATGTCTGCACTGGAATTTCCTTACCAGCAAGTATCTTTGCAAACCAGAGCAAATCAACTGTCTTTGCTATTTGAGATCTTTTCTGTCTTTAGTGTTATCCATGATGGTCTCCATAGTTTAACAGCAGACTGTTATTTCCTCAGTTGTGGCTGTTTCAGTGTGTTAGGTCTAATGTAACCTTGGTAGGGCAGCGATGTGAAATGAACTTACGTTAGCAAAGAATTTAGCCCATTTTTATTAGAAATGAATAGCACAGAGGTTGTCCTCAGGGTTTCAGGCAACTGCTACAGTGATCAGTTTGGTTGTTCTAATATAATAAGCAGGTATTGACTTTAGTTGAGGTGAACACCAAGATTTACTGTCTTCAAAGCTAAAATATCGACTGAGGGAAAACCAGAGTCAATATTTACCTTGAGGGACAATAAATCTGGATGTTCACTGAAATATGAAGTCACTGTGATTTTCAGAAGCACTGAACCTTGTTCTTTCTAGTTTACTCTGTAGGTGGTCATCAGAAAAGCTACCTGAAGTATAGGTATGAAGTTCTTTTAGTGAGTCACATCAGTTGAGCAAGTGCACGTGTTTCTACATTGCTTTTGCAAGGTCACCTACATTTAAATAAATAAGTTACAGAACATTATAAATCACACCAAAGCTCTCTGGTGGTTAGATATTTGGACCTTTCATTAAAATGCAGTTGTCATCTGTTAAAAGAGAAAATAAATAGATTTATGTTTGTGTATCTTGTTGAAGTAGCCGTCAATGTCAAGATACTTCAGCGAGGACTTGGGGTTTGCATTTGTGTGAATGGCTCCTGGCTTCTTTTATTAGGGCAAGCCTATAGCATTTTGTCTCTTAAAAAGTAGCTTCTGTACATCTTCCGTTTAATTTATTTAGAACTGTGCCCATGAACTTGATGTTAGGATTCAGTTGTTAATGTATTCCAGGTTAGTTGTGACTCCAAAGAGTGATACTGTGGTCCTATGAAAGTCAGCAACAAAACTCCTATTGACTTCGGGCAAGCATCAGTTCACCCCTTGGGTCATTGAGCCCAAAACCCAGCATGTTGATAGGAATAAGAATTCAGGAAAGCAGTTAATTTGCTAAAAAGCTAAAAGTATTTTGGTTGGGTTTAGTTCTTGAAAGAGTGAAAGGTGAGGCACTGAGGGATGGAGCCAGGCTGGTCCCCTGGGCTCTGAGCTCTGCAGCTCTGCACAGGTCAGGTGTCTGCAGCTTCCAGCATCTTTCTACCCTCTGAGCAGTGCAGAACAACACACCCCTGTGCATGGACTTCATTTAGTTTCTGTCCTTCCAGAGATGGACTGTAGTAGTATAACTCCATGCCTGATGTCTGAAGGGTTTTGTGAATGCACTCTCATAGCAGCTTTGCACAGGTTTGGGGAAGGGTAAGCATTAAGAGGGTTATTTTCCAAAGAAATGTTGTCTTTGTACGTGGGAAGAGAAATGGCATAGCTGGACAAGAAGCTTCTCTATCTGCAGCACAGGTAGCAGCTGGCAAATGTGATGTGGGCCAGGATACTGAAAGTGTGTCTGATTTGAAGTTTGGATGCACTGTGTGTTGCAGCTGTGGATCCATGGGAGCACATCCCAACCCTTTCCAGTCTCAGGCACTTTGAGTCCCTGGATTAGGTGAGGAGCGAGGGCACTGTGTCCTGTTCCAGCTTCTGTTCGTGTTTGAGAAAGGGTGCTCCCATGGGCCCAGGAGGTGAGAGGTGACCCTACTTTCCCCTAGTTGGTGTGGCCCAAAGAACAGGAAGGATTAGCCAAAATCCTTTGAAAATGCAAAATCAAGAACATCACCTGTTTGACCTCCTTAAGTACCACAGCTGTTAGCAAAAGATAGGAATGAAAGGCTTTAAGGCTTGTTGGTTGATGTCTTTTTCAAACACAAAAAAAACCAGAGGAGTTGGAAGGGATTGAAAAGAACTGATGGCAAGGCAGGAGAGAGAAACAGGAGGAAACTGTTGTCCTGTGGTGGAATGGAACACATGCCACATCACTGTGGTTTTTAAATGCAAAGAAATTATATTTACAGCTTCTGAAACACACAGCCACAGAGTTTCACCAGTGGAAATCTTGCATCTCTTTGAGACTCCTGTTTGAAAGCGTTACTGATACACGTTGTAACTTGCTCTGAAGGAATTTGTCCCTCCTGATGATGCATGGTGGTTATTTACACCTTCCTGATGTCTCAAAGGTACTACTGGATGTGGGATTGCTCAGCACCAACACAGCCGAGGAGAGAGGTCGCTCAGAGATCACTTCCCATCACATGTATTTGTGTCACTGAATACGAGATCTCTGTTTTGTCCCCACACAGTTCCTTGGGCAGATTTTAGTTCACGTGACATCCCATCCCTGCCCAAACCCTGCTGGGTTTCTTACACAGGAACCCTCGGGAGGTTTTGATCACTGAAACACAGTTGTGGTAAATTTCTGGTGTTAGGCCTCTGCTGCTGTCTGCAGGTGGGCTTTGCTTGTTTGGAGAGGTCTGAAGTTTAATGAAGAGCAGTAAGAGGTCACTGAGACAAATCGGGATTTCCAAGCTCTTGGTCTTGCCCAAGCAAAGAGCAGCGGCTGTTTGACAGGCGGTGGGGTGAGTGCTCACGTTGTGGCCTGCAGGATTCCCAGCAATATCCTCTAACCCTGAGGGAAGGTTATTAATTAGAGCAAGGAAAAGAATCTGAAATCCCTAAAGCTGCTGTTTGTGCTGCGGCTGCGCCCGCTGCCCCGCCATGCTTGTGTAGGGGCTCAGGCAGCACCCTCACCATCACCTCCCAGTCTTTCCCATCATCATCTTTATCTCCAAAGGTCTAAAGGGCAGGAACAAGCATCCTCCCAGCTCTTAATAAACTTATTAATAAATAATTTTTACCTCCCTTAACACTGCCCATTGAGACGTCTCTCCTCCCCGGTCTGCAGGGTCCCTGCCCACCGGCAGCCAGTCCTTGTGAAGTTTGCTAGTTCGCTCTCTCGGTTTTGCCTCCCCTCTGTGCAGAGGGAAACTCTGATCACACCTAAAGCACTCACATTTCCCTCTCCAACTAATCGTCTCCTGCAGAGGACAGTGTGTTTTGTCAGACAACATAGGCAGAGTGTAGTTTTCTCCTTCCCCCCACCCATGGAGCAGGGAGACCCATAAATACTCCCTGTCTCTACATCCATCTCCTGACTGGCTGTGGGGAGTGTGAGGGCTTCGCGGTGCCTAAAGAGGGATTGTTATTGTTCCTGGCGAGCGCAGGGGAACGGCTGCAGGAGTCAGTAACTCTCTCAAGGTGACAGACCGGCTGGGGCAGGACGCTGGCTCCGTGCCGGGCTCGGTGTGCTGCCCTGTCCCCCCATGCCTGCCTGCTCCCCGCTTGCTGATGCTGAGCACGGGTCCTGCGTGGTGGGGGCTTTCTCTCTTTGCTGTCGTGGACAGCAGTTAATGTTAATGAACACGGTTGCACAGCTAATTAGGGGCACTTGTCGTGCTGCTGGCTCAGTCTGGGAAATGTAGCTTCTATCTGCGCTTTGTACTGTATATAGATACCATTGTCCTGGTTTCAGCTGGTTCAGAGGTAATTTTCTACCCAGTAGCTGGTACAGGGATGATGGTTCAGTTCTTGCTGAGCAGTGTTTATACCAAGTCAAGGGTTTTTCAGCTTCTCATACTGACCTGCCAGCAAGGAGGCTGGAGGGGCACAAGAAGTTGCAAGGGGACACAACCAGGACAGCTGACCCAAACTGGCCAAAGGGATATGCCGTACCATATGATGTAATGCCCAGTACATAAACTGGGGGAACTTGGCCAGGGAAGAGCACATCGCTCCTCAGGGACTGGGTGAGCATCAGTTAGTGGGTGGTGAGCAGCTGAGTTGTGCATCACTTGTCTTTCTTGGGTTTTATTTCACTCTTTTTTTTGTTGTCTTCCTTCTTATTACAATTATTACCATTGTTTTTTATTTTATTTAAATTATTAAACTGTTCTTATCTCAACCCATGAGTTTTACTTTATTTTTCTGATTCCCCACCCAGTCCCACCAAGAGTGGGGGGAATGAGTGAGCAGCTGCACGGTACTTCGTTGCTGTCTGGAGTTAAACTATGACACCTATATAACATATAGTCAGGCCAAATACCACCTCCTTGGGTGGATTCACCCACATCGAGTGGCTGAGGTACACTGTTATCTTTCAAAGACCGTCGTGCAGGCCCAGTGGAAGCTGGAAAGGTCTCACACCTCCTGCACTCCCCCAGAAGGCTGCAGGGTGACTTCACTTGCTTGTGCTTGTCCCACCAAACGTTATCACTGTGTGTGTTTCATCCCTGGCGTAGTAGTCTTCATAAATTTTACATATTCTGTCATGTTACTTGTGCACAGACTGTGAAAAAGGATTTGTGCTTAATAATCTGTAGGAAAGAAAAATGGTACTAACTGTATTGCTGCCTTTACCCCCCACCCTGTTCCTCTCCCTTCCCCCCTTCCTCTGCATGAAATGTGATGCTCTAACTAGTTCATGCTGGGCTTGCCCACACCACTCCCAATTTCTGCTTCTCGTTCCTTTCTTTTCTCCACATATTTTGCACTTTTCCGCTTCTCTTACTCTTTCCTCTCTGGTAAACCCATGCACAACCTATAGAAAGACCCACAATTAAAATTAGTTCCTGACTTTTTCTGTTCCTGAGGGGTTTTCTTTAGCAAGTTACCTTCTTTTCATTTGATAAGATCATTCTCTGATGGGGCACCAGTTTTGTTTCCAGACTGGTATCTCGACCTCTTCTTCCCCCCACCTCCAAAATGTTGCAGATATGGTTTCTGTATTGTTGTGGTCACAACGTGCATAGTTGTAATCTGCTATTTCAAAATGAAGCTAATAAATTATGAAAACTGTGACTGATATTTTTTTGGGGGGTGGAGAGGGGGTAGTTGGAAGGCAAGCTATTGATTTACAGTTAGTTTCATGGTAAGCACTGAATGACTCCACAGCAGCAAGGCTAAGGAGATTTTGGTGCGTGGAAGAAGAAATTTTAGGTGTGTTGTACTTTTCCAGGGCAGCGCATTGTGCTGAGCAACAGAGAACACCGTATCTTCAAATCAGCTTCTGCAGACAAACCGGATTCAAAATAAATAACTTTCATTCATTACTGTAATAGAACTGTTGATGCATTCATTTGTTTAAACCTAAAATCCTGCTAAAGTACTATATCTCGGTGTGCTGCTGCTTGCAACCTGAATATCCAGAATCTTTTAAAACCATTTATCAAGCTTTTGGCTGTATTTTTCTCCCTACACGGATACCATAGTTCAGGTGAATACACGGTCAGGTTTGATTAGGAGATGTGTTAGAGATAAGTCACTTGCAGGGGAAAAAAAAGCATTTACGTTTTTTTGTGTATAAAGATGAGATTTGTAGGATGCATGAAATTTCATTCTTTTATGGTAAACGACTTACAAGGGTATGTTAGAAGCAAAGGTAAATGGATGCTGATTTTAAGTTTGTGCCTTCTGAAACACAAAAGGATGCAGTACGTACGGTCCTGATGAAGGACGTGTGATAGATTATAGCGAGAGCAGTCAGAGCAAATGGAATTGTAGTGAAGTTCCTCTTCTGGCTGCAGGAAATAGCTGTTATTTATCCTGTTTCCTAAGGTGCCACATGCATACTGCTGCTATATACTTAAAAAATCCCTTGGCAAGTCAATAATGAATAAAGGAACTTCAAGCTATTACAGCCCCCTTAACATGAGCAGCGCAAGCCGGGATGTTTTTCAGTGTACTCTTCCCTGGATTTGGCGGAGGCGTTGTTGCAGAGATGCTAACCTGCCTAGTTTAAATGAACACTTTTCATTCTCACTCCTGGCAGGTGTACGAGGCAGTCCCATGCTACAGCGAGTGCAATCAGTATTCTTGGGTAGTAGAACCGTGGTCTCCGTGCAAAATCAACAGCGAACAAAACTCCCTCCACTGTGGAGAAGGAATACAAACAAGGAAAGTCAGGTGAGTGAAGACAAAAACATAGGTACTCCAGATTAAAAAGAGCTGATACCTGCTTGCATAAAACTGCAGTGTGTGTCCATCTGATAATGAGTACGTTGCCGAGTCCCGTGTATTTCAAATGAAAAGAAACACATGTTTATGTGCAGTGGTTTACAGGAAAAGCATCTCAGAGATGCAGCCTTGTGTTACGATCAAGACATCTTTCAGGAAGAAGACATGATGTTTAAATTAGAATTCTTTGACCTAAATGCCATATGTACATAAACCCCCCACCCCGAGGTGCAAAGCCTCCATATTCTGATTTGCTAACATTTTCCCCAAGTAATGGCACTGCATGCACCGGAGTGGCACTCGTTATTAGTGAATATTCATTCCCAAGGCACAGTGAAGTGCTGAGTTATTTCCAAATGTTGCTCTAGCAGGAGCACAAAGGATTGTTTTTGCTGGTTGTCATTTTCTCTTCGCTCGTCTGTCAGCCGATCAAAGTTAAAATCCCTCTGTATGAAGTTTGAAACGTTTATTTAAAGTAGTTATTGAAATCCGTGAGTAACAAAAGCATATTGTGCATGGAGCTGGTTTTGATTTGCATTAATGGGATTAATTCTGCTTTTTGACCTGCCGTGCTGCATGTAGCTAACATCTTCTGTATAGTGTCCTATGTGGGGTCGGGCAGACCTGTTGATATCCATCCTTTCTGTAGTATGCTGATGATCCTCTAATTAAAATATCTGTTTTCTACCTAGGTGTGTAAGTACTGCCGAGGACCACGGAGGGGAGACTGTGCCCGACACACTGTGTAGTCAGACTGAAATCCCAGATATAACGCAGAAGTGTAGCTTGTACTGTCCCAGTGAGTGTGCAGTGTCTGACTGGGGACAGTGGAGCAAGTGCCCGCAGGTAGGCTGTGCTGCTTGTGTCTCTCTGGCAACGTTTCTCACGCGTTGGTCTTCTCTGTCCTTCAGGCATTTCATGAGATAGTTATTTTCTAGTGAGGTAGATTATTTTCTGAGGGAAGTTAGGCTTCATGGTTCCTGGCCGCATGGTTGAATGTGGAAATATTTACATTTCTACAGAGACTGAGCTGTAGAAAGTTAGTAAAACACACAGTTATTACTGTGACGGTTGATTCCGCTCATCCTTCCACTTGGTCTACAGGAGAGGACCCACACAAGTACAGAGAGTGAAGGAATCAATATTCTCGTTGCAGTAAGGGCTGCCTGTGTTAGGAACTATTTGCAGAGGAGAGCTGTGTGAGTGATGCACCACTGCCATAACAACCCGTTGGTAAACCATGGTGGTGGCACTCCTCTGGACAGATCTTAGGCCCGAGGGAGTGACAGATCTCCCTTCCAACAGACATTATTTCTGTCTAGCATCTCCTCCTCCTCCTCCAAACCTTGAGGGAATATTTGAGGCAATAGCAAGAGAAGAGCATGGCAGCAAGGTGCCTGATCAATTTGTTATGTCACGAAATACTCAAAACTTTGTGAATTATGCAGGGAGTCAAGGCACTGCCAAATGCTCTGTGTTTTTCTCAGTCTGCAAGATGGAAAGAAGCTGCAGATTCTGTCTTGTGAAAACTCTCTGTCCTCAAAGCATGTGATGTCAAACCAATTGTTTCTCTCTGATCCATGTTGAAGTAAGTGCCAGGTTTAATCTCAGGGTTTTTTTAATAGACTTGCTTGATGTATTTAAGTGACAAATATATATTCATTGCCCCTGTGTTAACAGGGCCATTATCAAAAGTCTGAGTGGTTATTGGACAGGTATTTATATATATATACTGCAGGCACAGATAATTTCCTTCCATAATATTTTGTGTAGCATATCAATACACTCGGTAAGAACATGTCAAATAAAATCTTGTGTTTCATTCCCTGCATTCGCCTCCCCCTGAGCAGCATAGCTTTGATGAAGTATAACAATACAGATGCTTGGATACCTTTCAAAGTCCCTCTGTGGTTGGGCTGTTCCTTTGCCATTGACTTTTTCGGAGGTAGATTTTCTTCGTTTTAATGTGCAGTAACCAATGCAGAGATCCTCAAGGCCACTGGGTGTTTTTCAGGTGCCGTGGTAACAGTCAGTTCATCACAAAGGGCTGCCTGAAGCTTTAAGCACCCTAGTATCCTCAAGACATAGTAAGGTTTTGCTTGAAGGCTCCTCTTTTGGCAGTGGTGGAGCCTCTGTAGTCGACAAAAGTGGGAGAGGGATGCCCAGATCTCGTGGGCTGCACTCCATCAGGCAGCGTAGCTCTTGGCAGTTGCAGGGCTGAGTGCCACAGTCCCTGTGTCTCCTTGTACATCCTTTTGCCATGGTAGATGTTAATTCACAAATGTGAGGGCATCTGTATGCCAATGCAATTAACCGAACAATATGTTTCACAAGCTGTTCTGCAATGCTTTGTTGTGAAACTGGGATGATTGTGAGCTGGTGGAGCATGTGTTTAAACAGTTCTGTCCAGATACGTGGCAATAAACAGCTTGAAGTTTTATGGATAGATAAAACCCTTCCTTTGACGAGTTTACAGCAGTGCTGTCGCCCTTTTATAGCTGCTCTGACTATTTGTGTTTGGGTTTGAGAGGGGACCACACAGCACAGTGCCTCCCAGGCTGCACGTGCTTAACAGCTCCAAGGCAAGCACTGGAATTGCTGTAAGTGCAGAATGGCTGTACCGTGGCGATGGTGTATCTTCAGTACGTGTGGGAGTACTGGTGATGATGGCGCAGGGATTGAGGGAAGAGCAGTGGCCAGGATCGAGGCGTTGCCAGCACCAAGGCAATTAATGCAGTCCTCCATCTCCTGAATCACCACTGAGCAAGGTGGTCACCGAGAATGGCTGCAAGCCGATGGACATGGTCTGTGGAGTTACAGAGGCAATGGAGCCTACACAGAGTATCATCTATAAGGGAAGAGCTGTGTGTCGTCAGCTGAACAGCTCCACTGGTTGCAAGTGAGAGCTTGGGTCTGGGCCTTTCATGAAGACCCTCCATATAGACATCCAAACAGAGGAGTTTACATTTGGAGCTGAATCTCATGTTAAGTCTTTTGGTCAGACCTGTGTGCCACCAGCCTTGCGACAAATGTCTGCCCGTGGAGCCCAAAGCCATATCAGTAAGTTTGTGTGCATAGAACCTCTTGCTCATTAGGGCTGTCTATTTAATTGTGTTTGAGGGAATTTTCCTCAAGAGTTAATATACTCATGCATGGTTTCTGATTCCTGGCAGACTGGAAGTGATGACCTGTCTTCTACGAATGTATAAAATGCTTTTTGAATATTCACCAAAAATCCATTTTCTAAGTATGGGTCCTTTCTCTTCTACAAGTAATCCAAAAAAATTGAAGGATCACATCATATTGCAAAGAAAAAGCAAAACCATAGATCCTGGCTGCTCTTTTTCACTCGCATATTACATTTCATATCAGAATAGTTGGCATTCACTTAAGTCATGCCACTCTTGTGAGGCAGCTGCCAAAGAGCGTTCCAGGAAATCTTCCTGTATCTCTGGTCATGTTTGGCTTGCTGGAGATAAAAGAGGATTTATGAAACTTGACAAAATTTAGTTTGTAAGAAATGAACAATCACCGTTTCAGCCTCATCTCTGCCTGAGTAGCTCTTTGATTTGAGATATTTACCTAAGATTTTGGTCAGGTGAGAATTCTTTCCCAGTCGCTTTGGCGTTCTGCTCGTAATTTGTAGAGCTGATAATAAATTCATCTTGATAGCAGAATAAGTAATTCTTATCAGCTGAATATAAAAAGGCCTTTTAGATTATCCAGTGCACCTTTTGTCAATATGTCATTGTACACTGGATACTTTCTAAGGTATTACTTGGTTTTATCTTGTAGCAATACTCTTCCCCTGTGAATTTTCCACTTTGGGGGTGGTAAATGATCTTGAATCATGTTGAAATCAATGAGTCATAAAGATGGTGACTGCTTTGTCAATAGGAAGGGTTTTTTTTCTTCAGTAAGTCTTTCTGTTAAAACATTTTATTTGTTCTACCTTTTTTGGCTGCATTTCCCTTTTGATTTGAAATATTTGTGTTTCTAGGGTAGTCTTTTGTAATTTCAGACGCTCCCACGATTCTTTTGTGTGTATTTTCCAACTGAATTGTGATTTTTTGCATCTTGATTATAGAGCTATTTAACACCGCTACACAAATCTAAATTTTAATATTTCCTTTAATGACACTTTGTCATGACCCAGAAATGCAGCTGTCTGAAATGTAGTACTTTGAGGTTGCTTTTGAGTTTTTTGTCTCATTACTGGATTCAAGAAACTTGTAATTACTGATTGAAAGCTTCCCTATTATTCTCACATTCTCTGTTGCGAGAAGTAAATTCAAAACGGTTTCCCCTCTGATTGAAACCTGGGTTTTGGCTCATAAAGTTTTCTCCTTTGTCTCTAAGTTGCATCCACGTAACTTAAATATCAAGGCTTTAAAACCATTTTAAATAACAGTTTGAAGCTTGCTAGTCAGGAAAAAAAAAATAAAAGTCATGAGCAAATTAGATTGACTTGCATTTCGCTTCAGAGATTTCGTATTCGTTCCAGCTACAATAGCGTGTTCAGTCAGACATCATCACTTGATTGCTCAAAGACCCAGCTAAACAATCTGGAAACTGAAATCCTATCATCTCTGTTACATATTCAGTGATCGGGTAACACGCACTACCTGCGGTGTCTCGACTTTGTATTCATCTGACTTGGAAATGTAATTAATTGACTTCAATTGAATTCATCAAAGCATTCGTAAAAAGAGTTAATATGCGAGTTGTGCTACATGTCCCTGAAATAATTACCTCAAATTTATTTTGTCATGTGGGTAGCTGCCGCAGCCCCCGGAGCTGATCCGAATGGCCTCCTCCTTTGCCTCAGCTGTTGGCATTTCTAGCAGCTAATTCCAAGAGGTCTGAAATTAGTTAATTATAGGAGGTTACATGTCTAGCGAGTCAGAACAGCTGTCCCTGTTTCAGTGAGCATTTTCCTCATGGATCAATAGCGTCGTACAATGCTCGGGACTCGCAACAATTGAGTTGTTAGTCTCTTGAATCGGGTGGGGGGGTGGGAGTGTGATACTGCAACAACTGATGGTATTAAAAGTGGCACCAGGCGATACAGCCACCTCTCAGGTTTTGCAGGGACTTTCGCCGTAGGTGCGAGTCAGAGTCGTGACGGTTTGGAAATGTCAACTGGAAGAGAAACTGTGAACTGCTGTAGTTGCTGGGGCTCGCTGCGTGCGTTAGCAAAGGCTTCATCCTGATTAGCACCTTTATACGTAGGTTTGGCAGAGGACCTGCACTGTGAAGGGTGGGCTGGAGTATGGAGCTTGCACAGAGTTGTGTTTCTAGGCCAAGAGATAATTTATTCAGGTCAAGCATGAGAATTCTGCTGGTCCAAGGCATTCTGGAAGAACATACAGTGCTCCTTATGCAGAGCTGCGACTTGATTTGGGGCTTTTTTGTTAATATAGCTGTATGTAAAAGTTGGTAATTGCTCTATTTTTCAGATTCATTCATTTATTTTTATTCATCTTTATTAACAATCATTTTTTAAAAAGTCGTGGTTATACATGGAGGCAGATAAGGTTTCAGAACCTAAATGCATCTCGAAAAGAAAATTTATGCAAATGCATTTTCATTTCAAAAGACTGCTCATGTTATTGAAAATGGCTTGTTAAATTGTTACAAAACATCCACATCAGCATGAACAATATAACGGTTCATTGCACTGTTAAAAATAGTCAAGTCCTGTTGCTGCCAACGCATTTACCTTAGTTGGAGGTTGTATGTTTCCTTATGAATAGCCAGTCAGACACAATGTGGGCAGCTATTTATAGTGCAGCGTGCATTGTACAAGCTGTTTGATAAATTAAACAGCTTAAAGGGCTCTCTGATGGGTTACAACCTTTGTGCTGTACAATTATGATGCATATGAAAGCCCAGATCGATGGACAAGCTTTTAAAATCTATCACAAAGAAGGTCTAATAGTGTATATTAATGTGTGATATGGTAACAGCTCTTACTCTGGAACCTAGCATTCATCCTAGTTTTATTTTATTTAATACCCTTCTCTTCCCAAACAAACTTTCTGTGCTTAGCGTTCTGTTTTTGTCTGGAGCAAAGGCTGGGTACATCCTTTGTTTATGTTCCCGTCCTCACTTTTTTATGTTAGCTTAAAATAGTGACTGGTGATCATGGTGGAAAAATGTGATTGGCTAAACAAAATATAAAAAGATGCAATAGTTAATAACGCCAGTAATTCCTCCATAGAATCAACATGATGGCTTTTATAATTTCTAAACGGCCCTTTCAGAAAAAATCTGTTTCATTCCTACTTGAACATTTTATGTACCTCTCATTGCTTCAGAATATTTTGTTTTTGTAGTGGTTTATATAATCTAGCCTATAGATCCCTGGCTCTTCACTGAGCTGGCACCTAACCCTGGAGGAACATAGAGTTCTCCAGGCCTCTGACCTACCTTCATGCATCACAACTACCTCCGTGTCTTAGGACTTGTTTCCTCTCTTATATTTATGGTCAATCAGCACCCATATTCATCATCCTTCTTTGATCCATAGAGTAGGTTTCAGTTTTCCACAAGAGAGGCAAAAATTGGACAAAGGTTTACCACTTTCTAAGCAAGTACTAAACTCTGATGGTCCCCAGTCTGCAGCAAGAGTCACTTGTCTTTCCCAGTACCAACAACCCTCTGGCAGAGCAGAACCTCAGTTTTCCTGAAAAGATCAGGTGAGCGTGCCAAGTCTGGATCCAGAGTTGCTCTTACTGCGGTTCACTGGAGGTATCCCTGGAGCTGAGACCCAAATGAGAAGCTGCATTCCACCCCACACCTTCTTTTTCTCTTTCCTCTGCCTGCTGTCTGTACTCCGTCTGAACCCAGCATGGATCAGCGCACTCTTGGCGCGTGGAGAGCTGCTGCGTTGCGCTCAGTTCAACCCTCACCTGGCTTTGGCGCTGCCTATGGTTGCACTCTGAGTCTGTTACACCCACTTCTGCCCCATTGTTGTATAACAGATTCTCCAGCTATTGAAACTGGTTACGGGATTTACAACCACTGGCCTAAAAATAAGTAGCATGACCATAAAGAGATGATCTCAAAAATACAAGTCTCAGTTAAACTCCCACTACTGAACGCTTCCGTTGTACATTCCTGCCTTTCTCTTAACACTGTTGTTGGCCGACCCTTTTCCTCATTCCTTGTGCTTCCTGTAGAAGGAATGTGGGCTAATGCAGAGCACAAACCAGCTGTGATTACCTTACAGGAGGTAATGGCTGACTTAATGTAAAATTAACTTTAAAAAAGCTTTATCTGTGATCAGTGAAAGTAGTAGCTATTAATAGAACAGTAGGAAGTAAAATAATGTCTTTTAAAGTATAGCATCCACTCAGCAGGAAGAGAGGACTTGTAAATGAAGATACTCAGTAAAGGATTACTGAATCACAGTGGGTATTATTTATTTAAACCCCCCAAAATAGTAGAATCATATATGCTTGTGATAAGAAATTTGGATTATTAGTGGGGTAGACCTAGACCAGATCCAGTCTTGATCCACGTTTCTGAATGGCCCCTTCACTCTTTCATATGGAAGAGTATTTGAACGGTCAAGTTGGTTTTGTCATTTTCTTCTTTGTGAGAATATTCAGAATCAACCCTTTCCTAATCTTGCCCAAATCTTAATTAATTCTGTGATAATTTCTTAATTTAATTACTCAAGTAATATTTCTTTCACTTACTCCCTTTATTATACTGCTCTTTCTGTCCTGCCTCCTAGAAATGTAATTTGCCATTGATGGTGATTGATTTTTTTCCTCAGCATTTTTTAAGATCCAACTTCAGAACTAGGTGCATACCATTGGTAGTGGTGACAGCAGCGAGGTAGCATCTTCCTCCCACTGTGCAGATTCCACACTTCTCTTTGTTATTGCTGAGTAACACCCTCAGCATCTCCCTGTTGCAAACAATCCCTCTTCTTTAACTCTTCTCGTTCACATCCCATAATGACTTTGAGTCTGCCAAGCCATTCCTCAACCTTTGCCATGTGGTAAATACTTAATTTTTCCAGCCTGGGGTTTTGGAGGTGTCACGAAGGAGTTGTACACACAAGCCCATTGCGATTCCAGGGTGGCTGGATACTCAGCTCCCTCTTGCTCTTTGAAAATCCCAGCTTTCATCTTTTTCTTTGCAAGTCATCCCCTCCTGCTGCTTATTCAGTTCCATATATATTTGGCTCATTTTTTTACATAGTTAACTTGAAAGAGTAAGGCCAGAAAATCAATTATAAAACTAAATTGACTTCTCAATTGACGTAAAGAGAAATTCAACAAATAATATTACAGGATATTAGTTACAGTTTGCTGGCTTTGAATTTTTGCATGTTTCCCGTGTACTCGGCTTGATTAAATGAACACTTTTCTTACAGAGATTTTTTTTTATTATTCAGAATTGGTAAAAGTAGGAAGCTTATCACATCCACTCTGGCTTCTGAACAACATGGCTCATCAGCGCAGTGAGAACACCAGCTTCAGAGCTGCAGTAAATCACTCATTTATTTGGATATTGGCAAACACCAGATAGATTTTGACCTTTTTGCACTGGTCTGCTACCGATGAGGAGGACATCTGAGAGGGAAAATGAGTCTGCTAGCCAGGAGATCTGGGTGGCTGTATCACAGCATGTGCAGTGCTTGAGCTGCATCAGTGCTCTGGATTTGAGCACGATGGGGTGCAAGATAGATGGGGGAAAAGTGCTACTTTTTAATACTATTTTTTAAATACTTCTATTAAAAGAAGTTACTTGTCTACAAATGATGCATATTTTTTGTCTGCAGGTTCTTATTTTGAAGGGAGCAAAACTGCATATTTCCAAGATGGCACAGAGTTAACTTCTGCTGCAGCGTTCATTGATTTTATTTTTTTTTTCTTTTTCCCCTTTAGTAACATAATGCAGAGAAAAATTAATTAGGAGTAGATACTGAGATAACTTCTTTGATTTTTTGAAATTTGTTTTGTTTTATTGGCAAATCATTTAAATTACTAGTGTTAGTTGTGAGAATGAAGAATCAGATTAGGTGCCAAAAAGACAGTAAACTATTGATAAACACTTAGCATAGCTTTAATTTTCAGATAATTAAGAACAATAGGGTATTTTAGATGACCTTGGATATTCAAATAAGATTTCCATTTAAAATGATTTGACAGGGTTTGTGTTGGCAGTAAGAACTTAATAGAATTTCCTTCGCGTGGGATAAGCATAAGGAAAATAGGCCCTGAGATTGTATTTTAAGACTGGACCAGACTTTTTTCCTATTTTTCCTGATATTTATTCTGTTTAGTTTTGCTATCATCTGTGCGAGTAATCCAGTTCACAGCAGTCTAAGATCTAGATTTATGCTGCAGTGCTAATACATTTCTCTCTTATATTCACGATCCAGGAATTACCCACACTTCCACTCGTGCAGGGTTCAGTATTTGCAGGCAGTTTATTGCATGATAATATGCTTGTGGTTTAAAACAGTTAAGTTACTTTTTGTAATTAAAGTTCTCTTTAGAAAAACTATGTTTTAAATTCCCAAGCATTTATGAAAGTGATTTCTATGTGCATTGTTTTTTTGGTTTTCTTGCTGTTCCTGAGCTTTAGTCGTAACGAGAGACTGTTAGCAATTAAATAGGCCATCTTCTTCAGTAAATGGCTGTGAATACCTTTAACAGGGGATTTATTAAGCTTGCTGTGACCACTTCCACTCACCCACTCCCACCGTACTGGGTTGTGGGAAAGCTCTGCTGAGTTTCAGCAGGTCGGAGCCCCTGCCCCTGGGGCTTCTTTTCTGTCCCAGCATCAGCACAGCACCGCGTTCCTCATGGCCCAGCCAGTGCTTATGCTCTACCCCCGACTTCAGTAAACCAAGGGAAAAACTTCAGAAATGCCTAGGCAGGGCCAGGTGACGTCTCCATGTGACATCCAAAGAGAAGAACTCTCTTGTGCTGCAGAGGAGGGGTAAGCAGGAGGCTGCAGGAGGGCATTTGTGGGGATCAGCAGATTCTTTCCTTTATGTCAAGGGGATGTTTCTTGCAAGGCTGAAAGTGTGTGGTCACTATTGCTGAGCCTGCAGCAAAATTCAGCAGTGCCCTGTGACAGGACAAGAGGTAATGGTAGCAAGGTGAAACATAGGAAGTTCCAGCTCAACATGAGGAAAAACTTCCTCACTGTGAGAGTGACAAAGCTTGGAACAGGCTGCCCAGGGAAGTTGTGGCATCTCCTTCTCTAGAGACTTTCAAGACCCTCCTGGATCTGTTACTGTGTGGCCTGCCCTGGGTGTTTGTTCCTGTGTTGGCAGGGGGGTTGGACTCGATCATCTCCAGAGGTCCCTTCCAACCCCTGCCATTCTATGATTCTATGAAATGGAAAGGAAACATCCCCGTGCCACAGTCCTAAGAGACTCAGGATGGGGGGCTGCTAAAGACAACCTTTGAGCCTCTGATGTGCAAACAAAAATGAAAACTGACCTCAGTTGGTTTATATTCCCATGAAGATGTAAGCAAGCAGATCCTGATCTGTAGGCAGTTGGACATCAGTATTTGTATCACATACTTTGAAAAGCCACCCCATCTAGTTGTCAGCGTCATAAATGACACACAATTACAAATGTCCTTCCTGGAAAGGAAAGCTTTACTGTAATATCAGTGATTACTTAAAAAAACATTAATTATGCCAGAAATCACGTCCCATTTTTCACTATTGTGGCATTTTACTAGAAGTCTTGAAAAGGGTGGAAAGTATTGCCCAGCAAAATGGCATGGTCTTTATCCCCTTGTCCCTACAGATCCTTACAAAAAGTTACAGAAGTAAATAGTACACGAGTGCCTGAAATACCCAAATTAGGCTGGACAGAAGATGACTTTTCTAATACTGGATTCTTACCTTTGAGCTGGATTTCTTTTCCTTCATATGCTTTTAGGTATCTTTAAAGCAGAAGCGTGATCACATCACAGCTTGGTATGGCTGTGGATGAGCGTGGAACAAACGCGGTCAGTCGGTGTCAGTTTGGTTTTCTAGGGTCTCTTGTCCTGTCCATCACTTTTGTATCTAGGTGTGTGATCCGAACGTTATGCAAACCCGAACTCGACAAGTGCTGAGGTCTTCTGTCAGTACAAAGCCCTGCCCTGAAGAGTCACAAATGAAGCCATGTATTCTTAACCAAAATTGCTTCCAGTATCAGTACAATCTAACGGGTAAGTATAGCTTTCCAGGATGCTCTTAGCAGGAACTGACATCAATGTCAACATATATTGGATTGGTGTTCTGCTTTCCCAAATACCTTTGCATAGAAGCCTCAGCTCCTTAAAGGCTTTCTCCAGTTGTCTTTTTAGTTACGTTTGCTTGTGATGTTGGTTAAAGTCCTGACATGAAAAGAGTTATGTGTAGACATCTCTGATTTCACTAATGTTAATTACATGCCTACATTTATTTATTTATTTTTTATCCACAGATTAGTGGACAAATGCACAGTTTTTAATTGAAGTTGTCATTGCAGGCACACCAGAAGTAAAACAGCTTAAATGGGATCTCTTCTTTTTGGTGGGTTAGCAACAGAATTAATGACAAGATTCCAGTTAAAAGAATGTCATCTATGTGGTTCCAGTGAAGCCAGTAATACCAAAACCAGTCTGTTCTGAAGACAAATAAAAGTTACACAGAGGGACATAGGATATTCAGAGCAAAATGCATTATTTAGGACCTTGGAAGCAATTAAATATGTTGATGAAAATTTTTTTTTAAATCCTTTTGTTTTGACCAGCTCAGATAAATAGAAAGGCAGATGCAGGAGAGAACTAGAAGGAGTTGGGGGCTGGTAGGAAGGGAGAACAAAGTAGGATAAAATATCTGCATATAAACTCAGCCTGTTTGAAACAAAAGCCCTAGAAACACACAGGCAGCAGGACGATGCCTTTTTTTATCATCACATTTCAGAAATGCAGAACCTTTACGTGTTCATGTTTATCAGAGATGGAAGACACAAAGTAATATGTTTTCTTCTCTTATGCTTCCTATTTGCTGGAGGTATATGGAAACTTTAGTTGTTTGGGTTGTGCTTTCTGTTTATTTTAACTGGTGTTTTAAGGCTTATTTCAGTTTAGTTGTATTCTGGGCATCATAATTTCAGACAAGTAATAAGATAGGAATTTTCTTCTACTAGAAATACTGGTTTTATTTCATGAGTATTAGAGCTTAGTTTTAAATAATGGAAATCCTTGCCTTGAGACAAGAAGTAGGTTAAACCCGAGTTACCCTTCAGAAACTTCCTCAGCTACTTTACTAAAGAGGAATTTTACTTCAGACAATACAGTCCTGTAAATGCTCCAACTGGGTTGAACTGATAGACTTTATCAGTGTTAAACAGTGCACTCTGATGTACCAGTTTCATTATGGGGATATCTGAGTGCAAAGCAAGCGGTTTCTCATTTGAGACTCGCTAAATTTTGAAGAGCCGCTTTCTTTTCTGTGGGTTGCACTTGGGTTTGGGATGCCCTGATGTGGGGAAGCACTGCACAAGGGGACAGTAACCTGCACGTTGAGTAGAAAGATGTGGAAGCATTGTGAAGGCTGTAACCTTTGCTTTGTGTCTGCAGGCTGGAGTGGGTGCCAGCTGGGAGCCAATGCCACCTGCGGGCACGGAGAACGGCGGCGTCTGCTGAGCTGCCAGCGCAGCGATGGGGCCACTGTCAGCATGCAGCTCTGCCAGGGGGTGAGGATGGCACCTGTGCACGGGGCAGGGGAACAACCAGGGGTTCGTTTCATCTCCAGAAAACCAGTGCCTTCCGATCCGCACCAAGACGTCATCAACAGATGGTGGAGGAGTTCTGTTTAGTGCTGGGAACGCAGCAGTTGGGTGCTTTGGAGATCAAAAGCATCCCCAAGGTGTCGGTGGGATCATTCCTTGACACAAATGCATGGGGCATGGCTGCCAACCCTGTACCATCCCAGTGGTTCCAGTAAAACTAGTGACCAGGGAGACTGTGCCCTACTAGAAGTTCGGGATTGTCCTTTTAGAATAAGACCCAAACACGAAGGGACTCTTAGATGTGAAATGCTTCAGCACTGAAACCACTTTCACCGATTGCACCTTTGGGTTAACATCCTCGTTAGCAGCGGTGCTGGTGTCCCACCGCAGCCACTGCCAGCCGTTGGTTTGCTGACTCGGTGGCCAACCACAGCAGGAGGTGATTGGAGGACCCGGGGAGGTTGACATCTTTGTTTCCTTGTCATCTCACAGCTCCGCCTGGAGAAGCCGGTGCAGACGAGCAGTCGCTGCGTGGTGGGCTGTGCGGTGGACTGTCGGCTCTCGGCATGGTCAGCCTGGTCACAGTGCTCCCACACGTGCGGTGCTGGCGGTGAGTCCCCTCCTGCCCCCTTTGCCCCCACACCCCTCAGCAGTGCAGCACAGGTGGGACCCCGGGCAGGGGCTGCAGGGTACCCAGCCCTTAGCAGGGGTACAGAGCACAGGGCTTGCCCCGAGCTGCACCGAGCACTCCGGAGGTGACGTTGGATACTCTTGAGGTCCCAAGGTGTTGGGTTTTTTGAACAAAACAGACTGTCTTCAAAGTACTCTGAAGTGAAAAACGCCATTTAGGAAGCCAAGTGGACAGATGCCTGGAGGATTATTTTATTAATTAATTCAATCTCTCAGAATTCAGTCATAGGAAACATTAACCCCAGAGACATGAGGTGTTGGTAGAGCTAGCAAAGAGCTGAGGAAAGTCAAAGGATTCTTAAGAAATGGATAATTAACTAAATACAAATCCTCTGGTGAAGTTGCTTTTAGTAACATAATTACATCTCACTGAACTGTTCATCATTTAGTATATGCCTCTGTCATCATCTTGTATCCACAGGTCCTTTAGTACTTGTATGACTCTAGGAACTTCAACGAGGTTTTCTGTAGCCAATATTGCTCACCAGAATATAAAAAGTGAAAGGATTAGGACCTTTTTAAACTTTATATGATTTTAAAACCCCTTTGAGTATAGACATGAGCAACTGTGTTGAAGGTTTTATTCAAAATAAGCTTGTGATATTATTTCCCAGGCTTCTGATGTGCATTAGATGTACAGCTAATGGTCTTTAAGATTCAAGAGCCATAATGTATATTTGAATCAAATTCACTTAAGGTCAAAAAGGAAAAAGCTCTTAACTTCCATAAAGTGATTCCTTCAGATGGATTTCAGAGATCAAAGCATGCTACAGAAAAAGCTTAATATTTGCATTAGTGCTGTTCTTTCTTTGCTGAGCTTTTAGCCCTTTTGTAAAGTAGTGGTTTCTTAACAGAAATGAATAATTCATGGACAGTGTTTTAACAACAACACACCAGGAATACTATTAAGTTAAAATTTTATTTTTTCTTCAAAATCCATTTTGGAGTGTTAATGCTCATGTTGCTGAACAGACTTAAATTGTTTCTTCTGAGCATTCTGTCACTTACTAAAATAAACAGAGCTACATGTGCAAAAGCAGTTTGTAACTTCATTATGGCTTTTAGCGTGCTAAAAGAGCCACTCGCACTATATGATGCCCAGAGATTTTATCATCCTGAGCTCTTACATTGTGTAGTTTGCAAAGGGATGGACTCAAGTAAAGGTACATCTTGTATTCTGCCCCTAATCCTGTAATGCTTATGCAAATCCTAAGGACTGGTTAAAGAGCTGATGGTTTCCAGTGCATACAAGGAGCAAACAATTACTTCATGTCCTCAGTCAGAGCAGGGCTTCTGCAGGGGAAAACTGGAAGCAGCCATGCTCTGCTGAAACAGGCCTTCCAGTGAGTGGCCTGGCTGTAGATGCCAAATCTTGTTAAGGCTACTTGAACTATACAGTCAAGCCCAAGCTCAGCTCAGTCTGTGGGTCATCTTCTGGTCCTCAAAGATCCTAACTCCATTGGACTGCTACCTAGAGAGCTGACTGGTACAGTTCAGGCCAGAAATGTGTGCAGTTTAAAGCTGGAGATACTATTTTGTGGCATCAAAGCAGCTGGGAAAGTCTTAAAAATTGTGTCATAAAGAAGCTACATTTTGCTCAGCCTTTCTCTATCACTTGAATAGCTTTGCAGAGGCCCAAGGGTCTTCTGAATCTCATCCCAAAGCAGGAGTGTAAATGAAAAGGCAGTGCTTTGCATCCAGGTTATTTCAAGTGCATGGTTTATTTTACTGCAGCCCCAGTCCTGATCTGAGTTTTGCTGCAGCAGCCATCAAGCGTGGAGCAAGGCTGATACCAAACATCCATGATGGAGGGACCCTTGGACCGCTCCTGTGGCCATGGCCTTTGTGTGGTTCCAACAGCAGAAACACCGTCATTTCAGCTTCTTCTCTGAGTTCCAGTTGGTTATAAGTGCTACTTGATGATGGTTTTAACAGAGAAGACATTAATTATGTATGTACTCATCTACAGGCGGTACTTCACAGATGAATACAGTGAGGTTTTCCTACCCAAAGGTTCATAGACTGCAATACCTTTGAAATCATCCTGAGTTTCTCAACAGACATTTGTGAGAATAGGACGAAGCCTCACGTTAAAGAGGGAAAACCAAAGGATGACAATAAACAAGTTGTGGGGATCGACTGTAGTAAACATTCATTCAGCTTCCCTTTGCCAAATAAATAATTGCCCCACTATTTGATAAGGCTAAAATGTAGGACTTAGATGCACAGTTCTCAGAAATAATTCACAGCAAATCATTTGTACACACCGTTACTGGCTCCACTCACAATAATAACCTGCTTTTCTGGCTTTTCTTGGAGAGCATGTGAAGGGCCTGCTGAAGTGCCATAAACGACTTCAAAGAGAAACATAATTTAAATATAATTCAGATCAAAACTTAGTGTTGCTGGTTTTATGCTTTCATGTGTTTCTTAACTCAAGCATTGTTGCTAACATTTTTATTCCGTCCATCTCTGCCAGTAAGGGTTTGCTGTGATATATTTTAATGGATGGTACCTTTCTCTTGCTCAGGTTTTGTTTTATGGAACAATGCATTTAAACATGAAGTGGTGCTGCTGTGTATGTGGCACTGACAGCTAATATGGTTCTGGTACCCAGCAGCCAAAGGCGAATATATTGATTTTTATAAATGATGATGAGTAAAGCAGATCTCTCTTTCCTGCCCGCGCTGAGCCTACGGAGATGTGTAACTGATATTTGCCTGTTGCAGCTGTAGTTCTGGGCAGCATCTCTTCAGGATGCTGACTGGGGCTTTAGGCAGACGTTGGGTTATATATTGGGATTCCTCGTATCAGCTGCTGTGTTGCTATGAAAAGATGTATGGTATTGTGTTAATGGATGATGCTCCCACGGCCTGAATCGAAGTTACTGTAAAGCTGTTCAGTAAGGATAATCCCCAGCAAGTTTTATTTCCTTTGTTAAGGGAAATATATACAGGAGGATTCTGAATTTTTCTATGTAAATGTTTTCTAATCCCATATGATTTCTCCTAAGCACTCTTAACAGAAGTGCTAAATAGTATAAACCCACCTAAGCCCATGCTCTACCCCCTATAAAGCTGACTTCATCAGATAAATTATGAGGTTTGCCTGAGTTACCCAGGGTTGAACACGCTGTTGTGCCTTGCTCAGTCCTCAGAGCCCAGAAGAGACCATAGCAGGTTGCAGAGACATGCACCCCAAACCAGACTGACCTGTGGGACAGAAATGAGGGGGACGAGGCTGCGCACAACTGAACAATTCAGTGGTTACACTTTTCACTGCTTCATCACCAATTGGGGGAAACGTTTTTAATTTTGCCTTCTGAAAAAGAAGCCTTCATGACTTTCTTCACGTGCTACTCAAACTCTGCAAGCTCCAGTCTGATGGTGCTGGGACATGTTGCTGGAAGGGGGGCCACCGGAACCTCTCCCAGAGCTCTGGATGCCCCAGAGTCTGCTGGAGGGACTGGCAGTAGAAAGTAGATAAAAAGACCCATTTATCACCAGTCCCATCTGCTTGTGACTTCACCTAACCTGACCTCCAGGGCTGTATTTAAGTGACTTGATCCCCACTCTAGTCTTGCGGTTGCCTAATAGGATTGTGTTTTATATGCTCCACTCATGCTCATCAAACAAAGAACATCATGTCAGTAATTTGGACTGGGATGAATCCTAGTAGGAATTTTAATCATCTTGGTTTCAGCCGCAACGCATCACTTTGTGGGGATAAAATGCAAGGAATGGTTAAGAATTTTTTGTGGGTAAAAATCTAATTCTTCTGATTTGAAAATATGAACCTGTGTTTCTGAGGTGAAGTTTTAGCCACTGATGCAAACCAGGATTTTAAATGACCACCAAGACTAGCCTCTTTTTTCCTTTTACAAACCCAATGACAAATTTGAGGATATGAAGAATTACTTGTTTTCAGTTTTCAGCACACTTCATCTTAATTTTTGTAGCACTTAACACTGCTGAGTGGAATCAGAGGAATTAGAAATGTGGTCAGTTGACTGGGAAATTGAAGAAAAAAAATCTCTGGGAGGTTAAAGAAACAACTAGGACTAGTTTGACTCTTCCAGAATTTGTGTTGGAAGCAAATTAATTTCATATGAAATGAGAATCTATTCTCTGTAAGCAGCAAAAGTTATTCAGAAAGTAAAGATGGGGAATTTTTCTGCTACTTTAGTGGTAACTGAGCACCTAGACAGAGTTTGTGGCATGAAAGGAAGAAGTCAGTGTTTTAAGAAACTCGTTGCAGTGATTGAGCAAATAGAGATTTCAAAAAGAATCTTTCTTAGGTTATTTGTTCACCGTGTAAGAAGATGGTGATAGACAAAATGAGTCAAGCACCAGCTGACCATTGTAAATGTAGTGAGTTTAAATGGTTTGGATGACCAACTGTAGGAAAATAAAATGTCAGTAAATACAGAAGGGTTGTTAATTCCTCTTAAAAGGAAAATCATGTTTTCTATTTAATGATCTTCCCATTTACATTTTGCTAGAAAGTTTTAAAACAGTGTACGAAAGGAAATTATTTCTTTAATTAAAACAGCTTGATGAATGCTTCAGGCTTTCAAGTCCCTCCTAATGAAATGAGATCCTAGAAGTTTAGGAGATCTCCTTTTCTGTAGCTGTAGATTCAGGAGCTGATGGCTGGTGGGGCCGCAGATCTCCCCGGCCCGGGTGAGACACTTGCCCCAGGGCATCCCAAAAACCTCACAGTCACAGGCTTCCCACAGTTTCCCAAAGAACCTTTTTCATTGCCTACCAGCTCTTAGTATTTGGAATTAGGAAGAATCCATCAAATTTGGTCCATTGCTGGAGGGGAAGAAGCAGCTAATTTTGGCCGGTTGGGCAAGGGAAGGCTGCCGTGGTGTTTGTCAGCAGCAAGGCTGGAGAGTTTCTCTTTCCTTGCTCTGCTCCCCAGTGAACCGCAGGAGTTTTTACTTTTCCTTTCCTCTCAGCTGGCAGGATCTTTTTCCATCTCCTAATGTATCTGATTCCGTGATGGCTGAATGCGCAGTCACGTGGATAAGAGCTTTTATCATCACTTCTGTTACAAACTCCCCAGGTCCAGGGGATTAGAATTGGAAAAGGAAAAAGTCTTAAAATTGGTTTAAATGGGTTTAAAAATGGAATTCAATGGGTCAGAGCAAGGGAATAAGACCGGAAAGGTAAGAGAGCTTACTAAGGTATCCATCAGTAGCTTTTTCAGGCACGTCCGCTTTTAATTCTTCTTTGCTAAAACGTTTTTTTGGAAAGCCTGCTCCGTAGACAGGCACAGTGACAATTATTTAGAGATGTGCTTAAACCCAGCTGCAGTGCAGTTAATTAAAAAGCGCGTGCATAAATAGCTGGGAGAAGGGTCTGGCTGGATATCGCAGCCTCCCCGCTCCGCAGGGTTGGTTGGTTGCTCCCCTCTGCTCCCGACTGCAGCTGAACGCCGGTGATCCAAATGGGAGAGCTCCCTGCAACACGTTATCTCTTCCCTGTTCAGCCACTTAGCAATTACCACTCTCTTGGTGCGTGCGTGTGCACTTATTACCCAGACCTTTATATTTCTGTTGCTGCCTCTCAAATCCACACCTATTGAAAGTCAAGGCAGAAGTGTTATCCTCGACACAATCTTCTGCATCTTCTTGCGTAAGAGCTTTTTCTTTTTCTTTTTTTTTTTCCCCAGTTTTCTTTTTAATTGGAGCTGGGACTCTAATTGAAACATTTTGAGTGAAAACATTCCTGGATATAAATGGACAGCAAAGGAGACAGAAATGGAATTGCTGTAACTTTAATGAATATATTCAGTTTTATTATTTCAAAAGTAGTAACATAATTGCTTTTTCCATTCAGTGGCTGAACAAGTTTTCACCAATAATAAATAGGATTTTAATGGAAATGGTAGAAATGGTTATGGACAATAATAGCCACTAGAGTGTTTGCAGTTTTCAAATTAGATGCACATAATTGCTCATAAAAAGAAAGTTTCATTTGTTAAAAATCTCTGGAAACACATTGAATGTGTAATGTTAGAAATGATGCTGCCATAGGAATTATTTCCTTGTCATATTTAATAATCAGGATTTAGTCAAGTATTTAAATGTGTTGCACAAACAAGTAATATATTTGGGAAACATGCAAAACTGGGTTTAAAAGCTGCACTTGAAAACATCAGTGACTGCGTCGCTTAGACTTAGTGATTGCGTCCACATTATCCAAACGGTCTTCCCGATTAATTGCTTTATTGACAGATTGTAGCGGTGGAAAGTGACCTGGGAGTACTGGTAAATCACAAAACCTGCCTTTCTCGCTTCCTCCTCATCTCCTTCACCATGTCCTGTCTTCTCCCCTCGCCTAGGCCAGATGGTGCGTGGGCGCTCGGTGGTCCTGCGGGCAGCGGGCGAGGGCAGACCCTGCCCGGAGCAGCTCACCCAGCACAGGAGCTGCCCGGTGAAGCCCTGCTACAGCTGGCTCCTGGGCCCGTGGTCTCCCTGCAGAGTCCAGGTACGGCTTTCTCCGGCACTCCCAGAGGGCTCCTCGGGTTCACCACGGCCGGGGGCACCGACGGAAATCGTCATTATATGGCAGAATTGATTGAGGCCACTCTTGGCGGGTCGGAGGTGGCTCTGTGGCCATTGAAGGAGCTGGTAAGATCCACAGGAAAGCCGGGGAAGTTCAGGAGTGGTAAACCTCTGCACCTCATCTTCCAGCCATCAGCAGTGATTTATAGCGATACAGGTTCAAGTACTGCGAGCTTATAGAGGTATTAAAGGAGATTTACAGAGTAAATGTGCTTGAGTGGGCATAGTCACGGTGACCTATAATTTAATTATATAAAATAGCTCTAACAAGAAAATAGATAGGCTAGATTTCAAGAGGGCTTAGCATTTTTATCTTTTATCTTTCCTTTTTTTTTCCCTTTTATTTTTAAAGTAGTGTATAGCAGGTCTTTCCCCACAAGGTCTTCGGAACAGTAATGTGAGTTATTGTATAAAGTGCTGCTTTCTACTTTCCCCTTAGCCTGGCTATCTTTATAATGATCTAAAAATGGCTAGATTCAGTTGTTATGTGCTGTATGTATGTTCAGCACTTCTGCTCAGCACTGGAGCTGGCATTTTTTCGCTGGCAGTGACTTGCATCAGGCTTGAATTGACTTTTTTCCCCTTCTATGCTTTTTCTTCTTATCTGCTAGATCACATTTCCAATATTAAAACATATTAGTTGGTAACCCAGTTTAAGCAGAGGTGAATCCTTCACAGTGAGATTTCGTGGGCAGAGTGAAGTCCACTCAGGCTGCTTAAAGCCAGTTTTCCCGAGACGGTGATGGGAGAAGTGTGGCTGGGGAGGAGAGCCCTGTCCAGTCCCAGGGGACAGGACATCTGTGCAGAACTGGAGCTGCTTCTCCACATCGTACCATGTAGGATATTGAAGCCAGTAATGCACATAAAGAGACATCCCTTGTGTTTTCTGCTCTGCTCTCTACCACGCTGTGAATGCCTTGAATACCTGTGTAGTTTTTAGATGGGGTAGGTGGACGTGTAGTGAATACTGTGAGTGGCAGAACAGATACCTAGAATTTTTCCAGCTTTGCACAAATGAAATCTGGGTCATGACGGTCTTTGGACAGTCCAAGAGCAGAAATATATTTATATTTAATATAACGAACAACAGCTCATTGCAAGTAGGGATGTGAATATGGTCCTTGTATGTACTGCATTGAGTATTTATGTATAACGTAACAAAATGATAACATCAGCTGGTGTTTTGTCCAGCTAACCTAAACAAATTCTATTAAACATTAGGGAAGAGACCTTCAACAGTAAGAGCTCACATAGCTGATAAAAGAATTAGTAGGGAAGCTGAATTAACGCCCTGGCATAGACCAGATAAATAATACATCGTGCAGATTAAAAGTGTGTGCATCCAGAACCCAGCTACATTTCAGCTCAGAGCAAGTCATCACAGCCTTCCCCAAGCCAGATGCTATCCTGCGCTGTCAGTGAGATAGAGCTTGCTTCTCTCCTTAAATTACTGCAATATAGTTTCTCTACCCTTTGCTTTCTTTTGGAGAGGAGCCATTTTATTCGCGTTCAGTTCTCTTTAATGAGGTGCTTAGGAATTAAATGTAGTTCATAAATACAGGGTGATTTATTCCTGTGCTTTACTGGAAAAGAAGCTTAAGCTTACTTTCCGAAGAAAGCTTTCAGAAGTCCTGTTTTCAAGGATGCTTTGTGAAATAAGGTAAAGGCATCCTATGGTAAGACCAAAATGCATATTGTGAAAGTGTCTTCCTTTAATAATGTAAATGGGACAATTAATTATAAGGCTACAATATTTCTTCCTTGTATTATGAGATAACTGAGACTGCATTTCTTAATTGTAGAAGGACTGTATTCTAAATCGACTTCATGGGAATAATTAGAGGTGTCTGCATGCTTCGGAATAGAGCCTTTTAGCTGTTCTGTATTGCTGATTTGCTTAGTATGGAAATCAGTGCACGGCTCTCTAGGCAATTACACATGTCACAGGCACACCTCCGGCAGGCATGGGCATTTCTGCTGCATTCACAGGGATACAGAACTTGGGAAATGGTCAGTACACCCCATCTTAAAGAGTTACATTCTATTAATCGTTTTCCTACTGGAGTTGAAGTGGTTTAACCTGATTAGCTTAAAAAAAAATTAAATAAAAAAATTAGCAGTGTTGATAATTTTTCTTTTAAAGAATTGTAAGTAGCTAGACATTATCACACACTAGCTGCCTAACGTTCAGAAGACTAAGAACCCTTCCTTTCTAACATGTTTTAAAAACACTCCCTTAAATGTGATCATGCAACGCTTCCTCATTAGAGAAAACTTTTACCTGATTAAATGCTCATCAACCTGTGACAGCATTGCCCAGTCAACTCTTTGACTAAAATAATTGTGAACACACATGAACCCCTGTAGAACCTGGAAAGGGAAAACTTTTCGTAAAGAAATGTCTGGGTAAAGCATCTCATTAGGACTGTTAACTCTTGTCTTATTAGTGTGTGATATGTGGAAAGTATTGGAGAGTGACATGAAAGAAGGTTTGTGCCGGTGCTGCCTTAAGTTACTGTCTTGGTCAATTCAAAAGATACCTGTCAAAACACAGTCCTGGTGTAAAAACCTAATCCTTATTTTACTGGTGGTCAGTTGGAGTGAGGGGATGAGAGGTGGATGCTCCACGTGGGTGCCCCTGGAGGGGTCTGTACATCCAGGCTGTATTTAGGGAACCCAAGGTGGGTTCTGCATCCTCCATAGAGTCAGCATAGACATTTTTGCAGCCAAATGGAAGGAATCCCCTCTGGAATTCAAATCCCCACAGGTCTCCTGTGAGGAGCTTGCAACTCAAGAGGCAAGTTGTGGTTCTAGGCAAACCTCAGCTGATCACATCTTCCAAGGAACAGTATTTACAATACAGATTTGGCCCCCTGAGTTTTGAATAAGTGTTCATTTCCCTGGCAGTTCTCCTCTGATTAGAAGCTCTTCCCTGCATCCTCAGCGTGCTGTTACTGCAGTGAACTTCCACTGATTCCATACCTGTTAATTAGACCTTCAAATGTATAATTTTGGGGACATGAATAATTTTGAACATAAGGAAGTTAATGCAGTGCTCCTGCATTGCTTATGACCTTACCAAATACACCAGAAAACATCTCCTTCTATAAATGACAGGATGGCTTTTTATCTTTTAAGTGTGTTCGACTGATTGTAAAAACACACTTCTTGGAAAAAGGCAGGTAAATAGAAGCCACTGTGAAAAAGCAAACCTTTATCTTTGGGATTGTTTGAGAGTTCATGGTTTCTATTTAATTTTTATTCTAAACATTGGAAAATACGAATGTGTTTCCAGTATTGCATGATAGAAGAATGAAGAATGTTCCTTGTGGACTTGTACAGTGCAGACTGCTGTACCAAAAAAATGTTTTCACCTATTTGTAGTTATATCTTAGTATTCATATACTATTTATGCACTGATGCATGTATAAATACTTGTACATTGTTTATAGAAGAATAAGTGTGTTTTCTAAAACTTCGTTGTCCTCTCCAGTCGTATAGTCATTCCCTGATCCACTCTGAGCTGGAAGTACACTGCAGTTTGATTAGCACCCGTTTCCCCTGAGAGTTTTCTCCACGTTGTCTTCTGTTTCCACCAGCCATTTCTAAGAGCTCTAACCCAATTGACAGCTACATGAGTTATTCACACACCATTAATCTCAGACTGTGATAGAGATTTCAGCGGTGAAACAGTAATTTAGAACAGTAAGTTACATACTGACTAAAGTGAAACATGATGTTAAAAACTTGAAATCTGGCTGGATAAAGTCAACCTACACTAATACTTCTCTAAGATGCTTTGATTAGCAACTGCTCTAAGTCCATCTAGTTATGGTCTTATTTCCATTTCATTGTGGGTCTGCAACAGAAGGGATGTTGAGAATGAAAGAGCTCCCAGGTGTGTGCAGGAGAGCCATTCCTGAGATTCCTGCTAGCAAACCCACTGCTGAATGAATGCACTCAGTAGGAGCCATTCTGTTCTGCAGGTGAAGTCCATTACTTTAAAAGAATCCCTTGGTTATCTAAAAGCAATGTTTCATCCTTCTTCTTGAGTTTTATTTACTGGGTTTTGTGAAGTGCCATTTCCTCGAGGCTCCAGGCGCACATTCATAAAACGTCGTGCAGGTTTAGGGTGTGCACCTCAAACATCAGCAGGGCTCTGTTTTTCAGACAAGAACAAACTGACCTTAGCCTCTAGAAATAGCTTCGGTGCTTCAGCTCTTACAGCATCCTCAGCCCTTGATCATCACTTTAGCCAAACTATATTGATTTTCAGGTAAAGGAAGTCTTCTTCAGCCAGTAGTTTGGTGTATGGCTAAGTATTTCAGAACTGGGCTAGCAAGCATGAAGTGGCTCAGATGGAGCCTCCTATTGCTTGTTCAAGTGAGGATCAGCACTAACAGGTGATGGCTGACTTAGGGTGATGTTTTGATAGAGTATGTGACATGAGTTGGTGATCTCTGTCTACTCCAGAACCAATAGCTCCCTTTAAAAATTAAACAGCCTAGTGTGCAGTAACTCTTGCAGTCTAGTTAAGTATGCTGGAGGATTTTTGCTGTCGCAGGGTTTAAACCATGTAAGTGCTCCTGTTGGGCTGTATCATCAAAGGAGGTGAGTGGAAATGTCTGTTCCTCTTGGGCAGGCTCTGCTCTTGGCCTCTTTAGAAAAAATTTCTGTGTTCGTGTAACTGGCCACTTATTAAGAATCACTAAATTCACTAGCTCTAGTAAAACACATGAAGGGCTGTCTCCAAAGACAGTACCTCTCTTTTATGGTACCCATCTCTTCTCCAGCTTTGTTTATTATACACTTTTCTGTGTGGCTCTGCTCCTACCTCTGAGCTTCTGTAGAGATGTGTACAGAGGAGTTCTCCATCTGTGTTCCCGTAAGTGGGTCCAAAGACCAAATCTCTATCTTTGAAGTCTTTTTTTGTGGACTCATCTGTTTCTTCTGTCATCTGCTAATGTAAATGATGTGTGTCTCTGTTCCCTTCTGTCACTATTTAGGGTGGACAGTGTGGAGATGGAATGCAAGTCCGCAATCTTACGTGTGTAGTGCATGATGCATCTGCTTCTGCTACATCCAAACCAGTAGAAAATGCGTTATGTGGGGAGCTGCCATCAAAGGAGACAGTGCTGCAGCTACCGTGCTCTGTGCCTTGCCCAGGTAAAGCCTTTGGGAAGTCACAGTGCATTTCTGCCTGTGATAGCTGTCTGAGATGGAGATGCTTCCACAGCTCTGAGTCCTGTCAGCAGTTGTAGTAAGAATCTGTGCTTCAGCAGGTCAGGTAATAGCTCAGTCTGCTCTTTCTAGTTCTCCTGTAAAAGATTTCTTTTGTTTTTTGAGGAAAAGATTCCCCATGCAGCAGAAAATCCAAATATTGCATGTCACTGGATGAAAAACACTATTGCAGGTGTTGTATGCTTAGGTTGTCCTTATCCTTTAAGGTTGATTTCTTTTGAAAACCTGTGATTTATTCTTTCAACGTGCAGGTGACTGTCACCTGACAGAGTGGTCAGAGTGGAGTTCCTGTGAGCTCACCTGCATCAATGGCAGGAGCTTCGAGGCAACGGGGCGGCAGTCTCGATCCAGGGCGTTTATCGTTCAGTCTCCTGAGAACCAGGAGAGGTGCTCTGGACAAGCGATGGAAACGCGGCCTTGCTCAGGTAGCGTGGCCACAGCGCCGCTTCCTCTCACTCAAGAGTCTATCCAAGTTCTGTTGCAAGGTGAAGACTAACTGGTACTGATGTTGCAGGAGGGAAGTGTTACGACTACTTGTGGAAAACCAGCCCTTGGCGAGACAACGTACGCACCGTGTGGTGTCAGCGCTCCGATGGAATAAATGTCACAGGTATATCCACACATTGCCAAGCACATGGATTGCAAACTCTCCATCCAAGTTTATCCTCTTCATCGGTTGCTCAGCAGGAAGTTGGACATCCTTCCTAACTCCTCCAGAATTTCAGTTCAGATTTGTGCGTAGGAAAGGCAGATGGGAGCTCTCCAGCCTTTGCTGTCAGGTCAACATCACACATGTATTACATGAGAGTATTTGGGCGAGTTACCCCTACTGCTGGGTTTGTCCCGGGAAGAAATGAGTGTATATATGCTGAAAGGGCTGCCTGGGCTGGCTTGCACAGCTGTTAGTGCAACCTTCCTGTAACTGTGGAGAAGAGAAGAAAACATCACACGCGTGGTAGAGAGCCCAGCTTCTGTACCTCTTCTTCTGTTCAAAACACAGGATTCTCAAATCGCTCAAACTGTGAGATTCCTGCTGTTGCCGTGACCTACAAATTCTGCCTGCGCAGGATGAAAAGGGAAATTCATGGTCAGCACTTTGAAGCTCCACGAGAGACTGACAAAGGCAGCAGAGCTTGTGCATCTGTAGGATCTCTCTCAATATGCTCGGAGTGGATGAGGGGAGAATAGAAATGGAAATGCAGATGTTTTTATCTGGTTCCATTTATAATGACTAGTTAAGATAATAACAAAAGTTTTATGTGCAAAGGTTGCCAAGTAGTTAAGAACTCATTAACATGTTTTTATTCCTATAGAAGGACAGACTTCCCCAAGTGACGATGGGCAAAGGCATTATGTGGATTATGTCTTCTTTTGTAGATAAGACATTAATGAGGACATAGAAGATCTGCATCTAATTCCAGATTCTGTCCCCAGCTTCCTATGTGGCCTGTGGCAAAGTGCTTAAATCTGTATATCTCTGTTCTCCATTAACAAGATGGGTATGATAATAATTCCCTGCCTTGTTAAGGCAAATTAATTAATGCAGTGCCTACAGATATTATGCTAATGTGCTCAATAGACTAGTATTTAACTATATAAAATAAGCAAGCAAGCACTTCTTACACTATGGTGATCCAAGTCAACAATATTTTAGAACATGCCCTTGAAGTCACTCACTATTTTCTTTTACAGGAGGCTGTGCTCTTCAGCTGAAACCTGCAGAAGTTCAGCACTGCAGCCCGGCGTGCAGAAAACCATTCTCCTACTGCACTCAGGTAATTGTTCGCCGCAGAATATGGCTGAGGAATTAACAAAAAATCTATTCAATTAGGTGCTGTATCTTAAATGCATTCCGGGATGTAGAAAATAGATTAGTGTGTCCATGGTACCACCTCGAGGAAGTTGTGGGAATTCCAGTCTGAAACCACAGACCTGCACAAATGAGTGATGGAGTATTTAGGTGGTGTTACAAGTTTGGTTTTGTTCTGTGGGGGGGTTCTGGAACCTCTTGGTTTCATTTTCATTGAATGCTATTGTACTGTCCTGTAGAAAATGAATTGTCTAAAACTTCTATAAAACAGGAGAAAAAAGAATATGTC
The DNA here is from genome assembly GCA_025331215.1 of Actenoides lindsayi. Taxonomy (NCBI): domain Eukaryota; kingdom Metazoa; phylum Chordata; class Aves; order Coraciiformes; family Alcedinidae; genus Actenoides; species Actenoides lindsayi. The sequence continues at coordinate 91,417 of WTSP01016063.1, forward strand.
CTCTCCTACTCCTCCACAGACACAGAAAGCCCACATGAGCATAGGGAAGCTGTAGCAGTGTGATCCCACCATCCCTATACTGCCTTCTAAAGCAAAACCTGGATGTGATGCTTTTTGCTGAAATGTTGAGCATCTGCAACAGTTGCTTAGTAGTGGAGCCACTGCCACTTCTTTGCCTCTGAGCAAACACAAGCCCAGAGATTACTAATGTCCCTTCCTGCAGTATCGAACTCCAGAGCAAGAGCATCCCAAAATGCCTTATCCATGTCAGTACTAAGATGGAGTCTAAAACCCAGAAGCCTTAAAATAGCCAGGGCCAGTTGGGGTGCATATATTTATATTTTGAAAATAGCCTCCACAGCTCTCAGCTTCAGCTGAGGATTTACCATTGGAAACTAGCTCATGGTCAATTGACTGTGGTCGAGAGGGCACTCAGGAGAGTGCTCAGTGCCTACAGGAACATAAAAGTGATAATTTATTCATTTATTAGCTATAAAAACTCTTGAGACATCACCTTTTGTCCAAGAAAGCTCAGGATCGTGTCTGTCAAGAAGTGAGACATGTTGTGGCAACAAAACTGATGTCAAGAGTGAAAATCTTACCACAGTTTGTAAAGCAATCATCTGTTTGGATCGTAACTGAGGGTATCAGACCTTCAGACAGGCATTACAATTATAAGATAATTAGCAGAGAAAAATGATCTTAAAGAAGGTGTTTTAAAGTAGAAAACCAGAAAATGGATTGTCTATTTAGCAAGCCACAGACTTTGAAGAAACGTCTTAAAGAAACTGCTTAGAGTGATCAAGGTCAGTGGATACTTGGCCATAAGAAAGCAAGCTTCATTTCAGATAGCCCTGTGAAATACCAACGTGGAAATACTCAGGGAAGGTTTGGGTCTGAAGTGGGATTGTTCCTTGTTCGTCTCTTCTAATGCCCAGCAGGGTCAGTGGGAAAACTGTTACTGGCAAGAGGAGTTTGGATGAAGCCACAGATGTCGTTATTAAGCCTGTTAAAAGGAAAATGTTTGTACGTTGGGCTGCTCTGTAATTACTGACTGTTTTCGACCAATTCCCCAGATATTTTGGCTTTTTGAATAGAAATGGGTTTGTGGGCAGCGGTTCTTGGCTTGCTTGGTTTGGTGGTGGTGATAAGTTACATTTGCAGGATATACCTTGCAGTTTCTTCATAGTTTACCTACAATTTACACCGTTCTGTGAGAGAATACTGCTTGGTTTAATACTGAATTCCCTTTTATCACCTAGAGAGGAGTCTGCGGCTGTGAGCGAGGATATACAGAAATAATGAGATCAAATGGTTTCCTGGATTACTGCATGAAGGTACCAGGTTTAGAAGATAAGAAAGCTGATGTTAAGACCATTGCTGGAAAAAATAAACCTGTCAACTCAAAAATGCATGACATTTTCAAAGGATGGTCTATTCAACCTTTTAATCCAGGTGAAAAACTTAAATATGAATGGAATAAATTGTCTTTACAGTGTTTTTGTAGAAGAAAGGTACAAGCTTTGTAGATCATAACATCAGAGATTGTCTCTGGAAACTGCAGAGCAGCCTCCCAGTTTCTAACTCACGTGCCATCTTTCATTCCTTTGTGCCTATACAGAGTAATCACAATCTCTTATGTTGAGAGATAGCAAAGGCAGAATGAAGCAATAATATTTTGCAAAAGTACAGTCATATGTGATTTGGGGGGATGCTTAGAACTATTATCTGATAATGTTTCTAGAAGTAATATGTTTGCACCAGGAAAGATACTCATCACTAGCGCTTCAGAAGATTCAGAGCGGAAAGTACTTAAGATTTCATTAAAGAAAACATTGGTTGTTTCTTGTCGTATTTCAAAAGTCTATGAAAAAACAGGGTAGAAAGTGTAGAGTTTAGAGTTTGAAGCATTGACCTTGAACCATTAAAGAACACCCCACTAAAAGCAGGCAGATTGCTGTGCCCAAGCGGTGCATCCCACTTAGATCTTTGACTTCCTCACCATAAAATGCATCCTAGTTGGACCTACGTACTGGATGTGCCCAGACTGGTCCGCAGGACCGCTGCTGGAGCTGTAAATGCTGATGATTTTGACTGTTATTTTGCAAGGTTAATTTAGTAAAAATCAATTTATGAAATGCAGATAGGACTTTAAAATGTGAGACAGAGATGTCAGATGCATCAAATTTTACTGAAACATGTTGGCTCTCCCCATATTCTAAAATCCTGGCAGTGCAGTCTTCCTCCATCTTCTGTTACCTGACATTGCATTTGTTTCCTATTAGTTCATAATGAACACGAGACTTTAGAAAACATGTAACGAAAGGTTCTGTTACGGGATTAGGGGAGCCATAATTCTGTCTGATATATGTGATCACACTTTGAATGTTACATTTGCATATTTGATTTGCATGCAGTAGTTAACCTTTGCGTTGACAGTCTCCGAGCTCACAGAGCTCAGTCCAAAGCCTTTTCAAGTTGGCTGCTTTTTGATCAGACCCATCATCCAGAAGCCCACGCAGTTCACCGGCAGTTTGAGTCACAGTTTTGGGGTTAATTGCCTTTTTGTCAGCATCTGTGACCCTCTGTAGGCTCTCTTTCTCTAGGTGTCATCTCTTCAGCTGGTACCTTTACAGGGTTAGAAAAAGGGAGAGAGGTGTCAGTGGATGCTGCAATCCTCTCTTTTTAAATCAGCATTCAAGGCTGCAGACCTGGTAGCTTCTGGTGGGCTTGACCTCGATGCAGCATCCATGAGCCAGTTCTCCCTCAGGGACTACAAGACTACAAGAAACAGGGACTAAGGAGCTTTTACAGAACATGGTGTTACTTAATTTTAGGGCAGAAATGTTATAGAAACAATATATGAGAAAGGAATAAACGTGCTTCATGTGTGCTAAGTGTATCTGCAACCCCATGACATCCTGCTGGTAACTCTTCAGTCTGTACGTGCCCTTCAGACCCCAGCTCAAGGCTGATGCTCTTCAAATCACTCCCCTTTGTCTAACTTCTTGACAAAATATGTAATTACTCCCCTTAAAGAGGCTCTCAGGCTTACTAGTCTGGGGGTTTGCAATAATTACTGCTAGCTGAGCCACGAAACCACCGCTACCTACCAGTTACGCTCTTGATAGCAGGTCTGTGGCGAATGCTCCCTGTATGGATGGCATTTACCACCCTTCATAGTGTAGCCCTTGACATTTGTGTATGACTAAGGACTTAGATCTGTCAGTAAAAGTATACATGCCTTTCTTCAGTTACTTTGTGATTTCCCATTTGCAGTTTGGAACACAAATTTTATTACAACATAATGAGGCTGATGGTTTTGTTCTTTTAAATGCTCTACAGGAGTGCACAGAACTGATTTTGAATCAGGCTGTGTTTTTCCTTTCTCTGCCACAGTCTGGGAGGCCAGAGTTCAGGTACAGAAACTTTTTTCAAGTTGAGAGGCAATTTAAATAGCATTGTTTAAATTGTAGGATAACATGGTCCAATGCCTTCATGTTGGGGATGGAGAGCATAGCAGCCTTCACAGCAGACACGGTGGGATGCCTTTTTGTGACTGTGACAGTCCCTTTGCAGGTCTGCTAAATGTTTCTTGGCCATCTCCAGTTGAGAGGGCAACAATTTTAATACCCAGACTTCAGAAGAAAAAAATAAAGAACCCGATAAAAAAAAACCCAGCCCAGACCTGACAAACAGAGCTCTTCTCACATGGGAGCTAGGCTGTGTGTGTTTTGAGAAGAGAAAATCTGTAAGAGGTACTTTCCACAAAGCCTGGAAGAAAAAGGACAAAGAATGGGATCTGTTTAAATATGTTTCCCTTTGAAAAAATTCATCACTCAAACATCAGATGTAAAAGAGACTCGGTGATTGTCCGTGAAGTAACTCCCGACTCGCACGACTGCGTTTGAAGTGGCCTCTGTCAAATCATGTCTGTGGGCACAGCACAGGTTCGTATCCTGCCTCCGGTGTGTAGTAACAGCTCTGGTGATGTCAGTCAGCTCAGGCTCCTGCTGCTTGGAAAAAATACCATCGCTTCTCCCTGCAAGGAAAGCTGGACACCCAGAACGGAGCGAGAAACAGAAATACTCGTCGTCTAAAAATTATTATTATTAATGCAAAGCTTGTAATTAAGGACCCGTCCAGATAATGTATTTTGAGACTTTTCTATCGTAAGGAATTATTTCAACATATTCAAGCTCACATGTGCATGGAGGCATTCCTGCAAGGGTCACAGTGTGGGCCTGCTGTTGTCGCAACCCAAACAGTCCTATCAAGAGCTTTACCTTGTGTTAAAGCCAGTTATATTTCCTCCTCCCGTGGCCCAACTAGTAAGCTCTTGCACAACTTTATCCCTCTTACTGTTACAAAGTGTATTCTTGTTTTTAATCTAAGCCGAATTTATTCCCATTTGTTGCCCAAATGTTTTTCGGCTCTAAGAAGCTTGTTCACTTGTGCTCGCTGGTGTTTACCCCAGCTGACCCCCAAGTATTTATGGAGAACAATCCCATCCCTTCTCAGTCCTCTTTTCTTTTGGCTAAATGTATCAGGTGTTACCTGCATTTCTGTCTGGGTCAGATCAGCATTGAACTGCCTTTGCCAGAGCAGCCACTGGGGCTCCTGAGCTAATGTACTGCAGTTATAGAATCCCAGGGACCGTAAAGATCTTCTAGTTCCAATCCCCCCACCATAGGCCGGGACACCTTCCACTAGATCAGCTTGCTTAAAGCACCATCCAGCCTGCCCTTGAGCACTTCCAGGGGAGGGGGCACCCCCAACTTCTCTGAGCAACCTGTTGCTGTGTCTCACCACCTTCATAGTGAAAAATTTCTTCCTTATACTAAATCTATCCTCCTAATTTAAAACCATCGGCCCTTGTCCTGTCAGTACAAGCCCTTGTAATAAGTCCCTCCCCAGCTTTCCTCTAGGCCCCTTTTGGGTGCTGAAAGGCTGCAATAAGGTCTCCCTGGAGCCTTCTCCAAGCTTAATAACCCCAACACCTTCAGCCTGTTTTTAAGAGAGGTGTTCCAGCCTTCCAATCATCTTTGTAGTCTCCTCTGGACTTTCTCCAACATGTCCATGTCCTTCTTATGTTTGGCACCCCAGAGCTGAACACAGAATCATCTCATTTGACCCGCTGGTCACGCTTATTGTGATGCAGCCCAAGATGCGGTTGGTGAGCCGTGTTTCATCACTGATGGTACTGATTTCGCTTGTGTTCTTTCTCCTTACTTTATCCTTTAAGAATTTGTGTATTTTAGAATAAAGTTCTTTGTTCTTCCCTTTTCTCCCTTTGTCCTTTTTCCTCATCTTCCAACAGATGGTAAACTGAAGATGTGGGTATATGGAGTATCAGCTGGCGGGTTCCTCATCATAATCTTCCTGATTTTTACATCCTACCTGATGTGGTGAGTGTGGATTAATTTTGTCTTTAAATAAAAGCTAGTTTTCTTTTACTTAAACCTTCCATAATATATCACAGTACATTGTGTGGCAGAGATTTAATCCTGAAGGAAGGGATGGAGCTTGGATTACTTAACTGCCCTCATTTGGCCCCTCCTCAGAGTAATTTAAAACTCTCCAAATTGCAGATGTTAACGGACGTAATTGTGAAGAAGTATGGTGGCCACGCAGGGAAAGAATTGGTTTTGGTTATCAATAGGCCCTTGTATTTATTCAGACTTCTGCTGTGATTAGAAAGGGCTTTTTATTGTATTCTTTTAAAAAAAAAAAAATATAAAGTAAAACTGAAAAAGGGCAAGGAGGCTGATTGGATCGAGGAGCTGGCTTCCGCTCAAGGAAGGACAAAATAGAATAGGGGCATTCAGTTGGAAAATGATGTGTGATGTGGGAATACAATAGAGATCTATGAAATCATGAATGGAGTAGAAAAGGGCGTGAGGGAATTTTTATTTCCCACAATATAAGAAGTAGGAGGCATCTGATGAAATGATTGTTTAAAAATAAACAAAAGATTTTATTTTTCACACAGTGCATTATTACCTTGTGAGCTTGCCGCTCCCGGAGACTGTGCATGCCAGGAAGATAAATGGATTCAAAGATGGCATAACACTTCACAGGAGATTGGGTCTCTTGGTGTTAATTGTGGTTTTCTGGATGTATGCTTCAGCTCAGGAAATCCCTAAATAGGTTTTTGCCGTGAATACATCAGGTGGAAACATGCCCTTTGTCTAAAGCTGCTGTTACCAGCCACTGTTAGAGACAGGGTACCAGCTGCACCGAAGCCCTGGTCTACACCAGTGCATTGTTGGTCGTGGGCTTTACTGGTGAGGGAGATGTCTGCCTTCCTTCTAAAGAGCAGTCACCCTGGGCAGGGCTGGTAGGCCTGGCTTGACAGAGCTAGCATGGTGTTCTCTGGTCAGCTGTTTAGGAAGGCACTGCCATTGATGCATCTTGAAGGGTATGAAAGGAGCAGTGGCCAGAGTCCTTGTGTCCTGCAATGCCCACAGCTGTCCCTGAGGACCATGGAGCTGGCCAGGGCTTTACAAATGTTAATGGTGCTGCTGCCCCAACCCCTCTCAGACCAGGGCAGGGAACCAGAGACTCACAACTGTGACCTGACAGCATCGTTGCCTGCTTTCATCCAAAATCACTTGATTCTCTCTCGCTCTCTTAGTCTTTCTCTCAGACTTTGTCTTCAATTAAAAGCTTAAATAACAGTGTCTGAATGCTACTTAGGAGCTGCAGGTTCCTTATTTTCCAAGCCATGTAGCTGCCATTTCTCAATGACTTCACAGTGGAGCATACAGAGAACTTTATAAATTACATAGTTCTCCATCACTCAAAAGCCTAGTGGGGAAGTATATTTCTCAATAATAATTATTGTTGCTTCAATACCATGCCAAAGAAAAAATTAGTATTACCCCCCTCCTAGACAGTTCATGTTTCAATTTTTGTCTAAGGTATTCCTTGTTTTGTCAGCTGTGAGAAGACACCAGAGACAAATATGCTTTATTTCCTCTCCAGATGAAGAGTGCAGTTGGCTGCCTGTTCTTGGCAGGCTGTGTGTCTGTACCACACATGTAATAGCACTCAAGCAGGTCCATGTGGTTTTTGGTGGAAGTGGTCTCTATACTGCAGCATTGTTGAGATGCAAAATGAAATAAGCAGCGTGGGAAGTTGATTTTTTTTGTTGAAGTTTGGGTTTTGATGATGTTTCTGACAACGTAAAATTTTGTCTCCTGAATTTTTTTCTTTTTTTCTTGCAGCAAAAAAACAAAGCAGCATCAAAGCACCCCTCCACAGCAGAAGCCTCTAACCTTAGCCTACGATGGAGACATTGACATGTAACATAAAAAAGAAATCCAAATCCAGACATCAGCTGCCTTAAACTGCTTTCTTTTTTGGAACTTTCTGACTTCTCAGTTTTTTGAGGAATCTCCTGATGTGTAATATGCCAGGCAGAACAGAAGTATTGCAAGCTTAAAATTTTGCCACCTCTTTATTAAAAGAAAATGGAGTCAAAGATATAGATCTTGTGAAACTTCTCTGAAGAGACCAGAAAATACATCTCTTCCTGTTGTGCAATGGGAATTGGGGAAAAAAAAAAGAAAAAAAGAAAAAAAGAAAAAAAAAAGAAAAAGAGAGAATCTACAGACATCAGAAGGAATTAGTAAAAAAAAAAAGGCATGACAATCCTGAGGAAAATGTGACATTTACTGTAAATGACAAGTTTGACACAGCATCATTATGCACTATATTAGTGCAGGGTTCTTTATTCTTCACATATTTCAGCAATGAGTTTTCTAGTGTTTACATTTCGTTCAAAGACTTTAAAACCAGATCATGTATTTTGAGAAACGCAAGGAAGAACGATTTGAAGTGTCTGAAGTTATCAGGTTTTTTAAAGTTTCTTCCTTCTTATCCTGTTTTCTAGTCTGGAATATGATTTTGCTTCATTTCCACCTACAGGACAGAATAAGGATTGTTATGAAAAAGCATAGGTGGTTTCTTAACCAAGAGTATTTTTTGAAGAGTTGAGTAGATAGTGTTTTGATGAATGGCTAGAGGATTTGATTGTTTAAAAAGTATTTTAAATTAAATTAAACCATGTAGATACATTAAGGCCAGTTTGAATTGTAATTCATTTTAATTAAAACAAACTCTGCTTTTGTATTTAACTTTTCGTATCTGAAATATTTATAAATTCTTTTTTTGAATTTAATTACCTGACCTCATTTAATAGACATCAAACACAAATGCAGTTTGTAGAAGGTCTTGCTTTTTTAAATGTTTCAAAACCACTGAGAAGTTACGTGTCGTAAACATCTGGGAACATTTGAAGAGGATAAGTGTTTATAATAGTGTGTGTCGCAAGTAAGAAAGTGCCATCTTGTGGTATTGACTTGTATTTATAAGCAAATAAAATGCTAAAGAGAGTGAGAAAATTGCTTCTGGTATGTTGAATTAAATGTGTGCAAACAGCATTCATTATTGGTCTTTTACTGTGTCTGAGATTGGACTCGGATTTCAAACAATTCTGGCATATTTTGTGCTGTAGTGATTAGTGAAAGAAACACTGCAGACAAGTACAGCTCAAGAGAATAATTACACATCCGGAGAATGCTTGGTCTTATTTTTAGCTCAGTGCTGCTGTTTATTCCAGTAATTAGAAGAGTAAAGAAGAATTTATAGCGTAGCACCTATGCAGTCCTTCTCAATCTACAGTTGACTTCAGAGAGGTTCATCACAAGAGAAGGGTGTAAACAAGGACTGAAGCCAGTGCTCGGCTTGTTCTGTTGCCATTCACAGCTTTGTAAAGAGATGTGAATATTATGGTTTCATCCCCAGGTCAGGATCTCATCCATCCAGCGTTTCTCCTGCAGCACTGAATTAAGATGAAACTGTGTCATCAAAGCAAGGTCAGAAATGTGCTTTCTTCTTCCTGTGTTAATAAAGAAAAAGAAAACCCAACAAAAAATGCTGATGGAATTGTGAGGGGAAATTCTGTCACTTAATTCTGGCCCTGAAGATGTTCTGCTGGCCCTACTTGCTACCTTGGAGCTGTAACTGTTTGTGGTATAGAAAGCAGGATCTGGTGCTTCCCTGTAACATCGGAGTCTAAATCTTTTTTTAATGGTGCCCTGTACTGAACCTTTACATAACCTGTAAAGAGTAAGAGTTACAAGGGGAGTAATGATCTAGTGCTATTAGGAAGAATACTGCCAGGTCTTACTGCATTTTGTCTGCGGTATATGATGTGAGGAGAATGGTACTCTCTGAATAGTGAAGGAATAAACTCAGTTAAGCAAGCTATTCAAAAAGGCATCCAAGTGGGAAAGTTGATGTAATAATAATGAAAAATGAAAGCTGCAACATGTGGTCATTGCCTCTCAACAACAGGGTAAGTTACAGTCCAAAGGTGATGTGCAGCACAGGAGATGCTCCTATTTGGTGAGTTGCCAGGGGGAGGCAAGGAGCAAAGCGTGTTTATGCTGAGCAGATGGATCTGGAGTTGTGTTTCAGCTTGGTGGTCTTCATGCAGTGTGTGTCCCCCTCATGCTGTAGCACCTTCTGGCCAAAGCCCCTCTGGTCTCCAGAGGGACTGTGCGTGGTTCATGCTGGGGCTGGGCACTGCCTGCGGAGCTGTGGGCACGTGGGACAACATCTGCTGCAGAGCTGTTGCGGTTCAGTAAAGCCCTTTGGGGAGTTAATGCACCTGTTTGTAAAAGAAAACAGGCTCACGAGGCTGCTGTCGGAGACAGCTGCAGCCAGCTGTGTGCTCTGCCTGCTGGTGTGCGCATGAGCCCCACATCTGCTCGTGGTCCAGCTTGGACAGCGCGGCGATGCAAATGTCACAATGTAATTGCATTTCCTTGATCACTTGAATTAAGCTGTGAAATTGAACTGAGGAGCTGGTGGCCCTGCAGGGTCCATGAAGCTGAGAATACAGTGTAATGCAAAAGAAGCAATTGGTTGTTTAGACGGGTAATGAGATTTATTGCTGTTTGTAAGAGCCCTGGATATCCTACTGGGAGGAGTGCCCAGCTTCCCGTGGGAGCACTGAAAGTCAATTCCTTTCAGAGTCCAAAGAGAGTCATGGCATGGAAGAGGGGTTACTCACAATTTTTGCATATTTGGGGTTTCTAAACTTTAGGCTCAAGGCTCTGGTGCTGACCCCTGCCAAAGACAGGAGATAGATCTTGGTCCCATTCAGGAATGCAATTCCTATACCCCCAGCTAGGGCATCCCATTAAGACATGTCTGTGATTGTGAGTAAAAGCATCCGAGTGTGAAGAGTTCACTAAGTGCCCTGGCAGTATATCTTGGTAGAAGGAATCTTCATTTTTTCATCGTTTGTTTCAACATTTGATTTCAATGTCCACTACCAGGTGTCTCATATTTTGATATTACACCTGTAAAATGTGCATCTATCATCTGCGGCATGGTTCTTTCTTCCATTCAAAGACTCCCTAACACACAACAGTAAAACAAAACAGCAGCAACTGAAGTAAGAAACCATAGAAGACAAATTACCAGAAAGTATTGAAGTGTTGCATACCTCTGTCATTCCTGCAGTCATGTTGGTTATGCTCTGAAATGGGATTTTTGCATGCACAGGTACCATGTTTATGCACGTCTTTGTGCCTAAACAGTGCAAACATCTGAGTTTTTATATGAGGTATGTAAAATCAAACTACATCTTTCCTGCAGAAATATTCTGGGGAAGCTTTCACGTTACTAGGGCTGGATCCCAGCTGTAATCCTTTCCCCCCCCAGCAACTACACCAGAAGTGTCACCGAACACTTCGACTTTGGGTGCTGCAGTCAAGAGCAAAGACTCCAATTTTCTTTTCTCTGGAAGCAGAGTAGTGTAAAAATTCCTCAAAGACTTGTAAATTAGCTTGTGCTTGTATTATGTTTCGAGAAGAGCCTTACTGTGTAGTTTTCTTTGCTTAAGTGCACTTACCTTCATGGCCAGTTCCATACAGAAATGAAGAAAATATTTTCTTGGGGGGCGGAATTGGTTGGGCACTTTTGTTTTGGATTAGCCCTGATAAATATGAAGTTATTATTAAACATCAGGGCATTTGCTGCTAAAGTGGCAGAGCCGATTTCTTGAAACACTTATTTTTTTCTAAATACGTAAGAATTCGCACTTACAAATGGAAGGAGAAATGTTGTTTAAATATGATTACGAGGCTTGTTTTCAATTGGGAGGTAGTAATATGCAGAAAAAAATGATCTAACTCAGGACCTTTTGAAAGATGGATCAGGGTACCTGATGTATTAACGTGCCTCGGGACAGATTACAGTTCTGTCTGGTTTAAAATGTAATTTAAATGAATTAACTTCCACATCTTATAGCTGTGACATGCACCTGTCCTGGACAGGAGCTTGATTTATATTACCTTTATGAAGATGTATCTGTGCGCATACCATTACGTGCCATCAATATGCATGTGTTATTTGATTCCTGGAGCCACGACCTGCCAGGTGACTCTGTTATTGTCATTTAACTGCTGACATGACTTCTGCCGCTGGCCGTGGCATTAAGCTGTTGTGATGTGGCACGACCCGCCTCGTAACACGACAGGTCTTGCCTCCTGATTCTGTCAGACGTGGAAGATAAAAGAAAGTCGTGTGTAACTCCTCCTGGCCTTGCTGCATCTCCCAGGGTTGTGGCAGTTGCCCCTGCCCGGTGCAGCAGGGCAGATGGGGCTGTGATGTGTTGGGGGGGCTGTTACCAGCTGAGAAAGTTGTGCAGCGGTGAGGTTGTCTTAAAGAAGTCTATCTGACCCGTCAGGATAGCTAGGACTAGAAATACGAGTGTAAAAAAACTGAGGAGTTCACTGGAACTGCCATTAAATAAATGGAATCACACACAGTCATTTCTTCTTCCTACTTGGTAGAGAGAAATGAGTCTCACTGGGAAGTCTGATAGCACAGGACCCCACTGTCCCTTGAAATGGGTTGTTATTTGGCCATGCTTTGTGATCTGGCTACATTTACGCTTGGGGAGAAAAGACCAGATTTGAATGAGTAGTTGTAATGGTAATCACGGCTACGGGATGCTTTCTGCATGAATATTTAATGTATACCCTTTTATCCTCCAATCTAATACAGTTTATTCTTATTTTTAAATGTAAACATATGCTAAAATGGTCACACACAAAATGTCTGAGAGAAGAATCCAGAAACCCCATATTTCCACGTTGGTAATTATGCTCGTTTACTTTGATTACATGCTTTTTACAATGGCATATAGAAAGGACTCTAGGTGGGTACGCAGGTTAAAGCAATTTATGGGATTTACCCTTTCTATGAAGAGGTGGTTTGATGGGATGAAAAATCAGATTCAATTTCCCCTGATAAGGAAGAATGTTAATTTTCTCCTCTGCTTTATGAAAGTTCACCTGCGTGTTACGAATATTGTGGTTGTTACATGACATTTGGAAAAAAAACCTCTTCAAATGTACTAACAGCAAAGAATCTTTCAACAGTACATGGATGAAGTGGAGCACCAAGCATTAATTTTGCAGCTGAGGAAGATGGCAGTAGTAATTTTTTTGTTTGGTTGGTCTTTTGGGTGCAATCTGGCTTCTACACCATGTGAGCAGGCTCTGAGTAGCTTTTCTGCAGCCTGAGTGGATAGATAAAGCTCAGAAATGGTGTTTCCAGGCTGCTGCCACTGACCACCACACTGCACAGCAGCAGGATTAGGCCAAGGAATGATGCAACATTTGCCTGTCCGTTGCAACTATCCTTTGGTAGCTGTGTTTTGAAACGTGTGTTTAGCAGGAATTATGTGTGTAGTGTCGCTCCCCTGACACTGTTGTAGCATCAGGCAAAAACACTGGAAGGGATTTATCTGATCCAGAATCAGTAAATGGTGGCTATTGACTTCATTTACAGATGGATCAGATCATTTGTAGGTTATTATCTGTTGCTTCCTGAGAGTTTTCCACCTTCAGTGCCCTTTGTGAATATGAATTCATTGATCCTGAAATACCTCATGTGGCAAATTAAGTTAATTACATGATTTTGTTTTGCTTTCTACATTGCTGGTCAATTTAGTTCAGTGATTAGATTAGAGCATGCTATCAATTGATGGGTCAGAGCAGTGAAAGCTCCAATTGTACCATGAGCAATGTGGTCTGCGGCTGCAGCAGAAGGGTTAAGTTTCTTGGATTGTGTGCATTTAGTAGAAAAAGTGTATCCAAATTTATTTAAGTGGAGTAGTCGGGGGGGATGAAAATACAGGATGGTTTCAGTGACAGGATGCACCAGAGATTTAATCAATCATCTTCTGTGCTTCAGGGAAAAACAATGCAGAAAATCCACGGTGACAGTCAACGTCAGTGGTTTTCCTATTGGTAGTGAGTATTTTAAGTCTTTCCTCTAAAGAAACAAAAGCCTTTTCCTCGGATAATTCAGAGATCTAGAGAAATCTAGAGATTTCTCTATGATAGTTTTTTTCTTCTAGTGTGCATTACTTAGAACTTGCAGAGGTTGTGGCCCAGCTGAAGCACGAGTGACTGCTTGTGTCTCAGCCACTATAGGTGAAGTATTTGTTTCGGAAAGTGTAAGAAACACATTTGCTGAAACCCAGACAGTGTGTCTGAGCCATCTCTCCCAGCGACAGACATGGTGAGGGACTGTAAGGAAAAGTCACAGCAGCAACAGGTCATACCAGAGCAACTCACAGCGATCTCTTGTTTTCTGTAACAGCCCCAGACCACTTTTTTAACTGGGCAAAACACTTCACCTTCCAGTGTCCGACAGTCCTGGAGCAGAGAAAATGGGCCTTTTTATCTCATTCCCAGTCCTAGCTCTGGTTTCTGTTATGATGGGCTGTGCATGGTGGGCTCAGCAGAGGAACAACAGGGACATACATCTATAGAGGCTCTAGCCCATGACTGACGGCTGCGCTCTGTGGTGGCAGTGGTGATGTTCAGGCAGGTTTCTCGTTGCTGGAAACCATCAGGAGATTGCTACTTCTTCAGTAGAGGTGGGTGGAAAATATCACTTCATATACTGAATGCAATCAGCTGATGGAGCCTGTTAAAGACTGAATTGAGATGAAAAGCTGTAATGCAGATGTGTCACATCACGGTCGCGTTGTCACTGTTCCTTTGTATGTTACGGCAGATCCACAGCAATTATTTTTAAATGCAGTCTCTGTTACTGCAAAGGGGTAACTTGAAATATTTACTATTTTACTTGCTTCATGCCGAGTGAGATTTCATTCAGTTTGTCATTAAAACCACTGTCCTCTTCTGAGGAAAGAGAATGTATTTACATAAACTGCTCTGCGGAAATTCTGTTTTCTGCAGGAGTAGGGGCTGGCATAATTTCCCAATCTCAACAAGCTTTGTCCATGGGACCAAAGGCAGATGTAAGGGAAGGGTGTACAAATCTGTTCGGTGCACTCAGTGGGCTATAAAAAGGTCAAAGGGAATCAAACCCTCATTCCTACGTCACCCCTGTACAGGCAACACGGATCATCTCTGACCGAAACAAACCCACCCTAAAGCCAACAGGAAAAAAAACCCCACAACACTTCAGTTTTGCAAAGCTGTGCACTATTTTTGATGTACAGGCAGAACCCAATTTCGAAATGAAGAGCCACTGTCTGGGATGAGTCTGCTGGATCCCCTGTGCAGTCCCACTGCACACAGTTACGATTCCCTTTTACAGAGATCGTACAACTGGCTGAATTGACAGCCCTGCTCACAAATCATCACAGATCGCTCTCCCAGATAATGAAAATTTCTGAGTATTTTTCCATGGAAGGCTAGTGCTTTTCCTCTTCATCATCTTATTTCCATCCATGACAGGCAAGGAAGTACAACTCTTAAAAAAACAGAAAGCTGCCTGTCTCACCTCATCACACAAACC